>CABFOP010029261.1:0-14758 GCA_900683385.1 Anoplogaster cornuta
CCTCCCTCCCTCCTCCCCCCACCCCCAGCGAGGCAAAACTGGTTTAATCCGGTCTGGTGAGGCACAAACTGAGAGGGAAACCCTACGAATGTTAACCACATTCATCCATGAGTAACTCTATAGCCCCTTCAAATGCCCTTGCCAGAATGAAAGTGGGGGCAATAACAGAAATGTATACCATCTATTTGGAGAAATAGATTAAGTCTGTGTTACATCAGCTGTTTCATATTTCTATGATTTCTAATAGGATATATGCCTATTCTCAGAGGCATGAAAATTCCTTCTATGTGTGAATGTACTTGGCCAATAAATTTGATTCTGATTGATATTTCTATTGTGATTTAGTTTGATTGTTTATGACCCCCTGTGGTCAACAGAGGTCACAGTTGCACTGTTAGATGGGTTGTGTATCAAACCGCATCATCATCTTGAAGTCATTTAACCTTAATTGTATTGTCTTGTTTTTTTAAGTCTAATAATCTGCCTGTGGGGAAAATATACTTTCACTTTATTTCCACTGCAGTTTCACTTTTTTCAAGACTTTTCCCCAATTGTACCCTGATGGCAGATGTTTCTAAATAAGATACGGACACTGAACGAGTGTTAAATTACTTATGATGGATATTCTTTTGCACTGAATGTACACATTTAAATGTGCCATTGTAACCGCTGGGTAATGAAGGTTCAGTACATAAGTAGATTTTTGTGATGCCTGATAAACTGCTCTTTTCCTTTACTTCATTTAGGCTAATATTAATATTATATACAACCTGTAGAAATAATAATTAATCCAAGACTGTCCTGTAAATAACTGATAATAACCTCTAATGACCTATAATGACCTATAATACCAGATTTTTGAACTGCCTGCAATAAAACATTTTTGTCATAGAAATATGCATGATGGCACACAAACAAAGAAAAAAGGGTTCAACTTTTGTATACAATAATTTATTATAAATTACAAAAAAAGGGACATTTCATAAATGCGAACCACGTGTGCTGTACAGAACACACCAGTGGCCTCTAATGAACAGTGTTAAATTAACCAAAGGAAGCTGATACAGAGACAAAGGCAGTGTGTTCATCGGAGAGGCAGAAGGTATAGGCGGTTTTCTTCGGCACTATATAGTCTCATGTTACGGTGGTGCTCCGGCATCGACACGGTAACGGTGCACCTGTATTGCGGTGCGGCTTCACAGTCTCACGCATCCACGGAATGCATTGAGTTCAAGTCTGAGGGGGGACCATAGGGACCTCCGTGTTCCCAGTCACCCCTCCTCCCTCCTTGGGACTTTGTATCCACAGTCACCTCCATCCACCCGGTGACAAACGCAGGTAGTCGCCATCCGGGGACTTTTCACGGTGCGCACCCCGACGCTCCTCTTCCCCGGCGGGGGCCACTCAGTCAGTGCGTCTTCAGCTCAACGCGGAGCCAATCGGAAAGAAAGAGTCAGATTGAGACATCAGCTCATCGCAGTTTGAGCAGCTGCCGCACCATGCCCGCGATCTGCAGGAACTTGTCCTTCTTCCTCTGCTTGAGGGCCATGAGCGCCTTGGCCGTCTCCTCCGGGTCCTGGGTGAAGGAGAAGATGCTCCTCACCCGCTCCTCCGCCTTCATGTCACCCGTCTTCTGGAAGAGGCGCATCAGGGAGTCCTGGTTGACGTGCTCGAAGATGTTGCCCACGGCCCTCTTGCGGTGCGCCGTGTCGAACTTGTTGGACCCGTGGACCGAGGGGCTGACGCGGCGGCAGTCGGAGTACACGTAGCTGGACATCTCGGCAGATGTGGCCCTCCGTCCGTCCGGCTGAGCAGCAGCAGTCGTTGGATGCAGCACTGCGTCGCGGTAGTGGTATACGAGTGAGTGAGTACCGGAGAGCGCAGCCGGAGGGTATTTATAGGGCTGCTGCAACGGTGACATCAGCAGACTGAGGGGAGAAGCACCGCCCCTCTCCGGGACGACAATAAAAAAACCGAGATCAGCGCATCTCTCTCTCCAAGTGGCAGTCTGGGTGATGAAATAACTGAGGAAATGTCTCTAGCTTCTGTCCGCCGGGCATTTGAAAGAAAGAAAACGTGTTCTGTAATATTATGTATGTATTATGTATATTATGTACTGTATATTAACATAACTTTTTTATATTTTATATTGCATTTAAGATTAGATTAGATTAGATTAGATTCAACTTTATTGTCATTGCACAGAGTACGAGTACTGGGACAACGAAATGCAGTTAGCTTCTAACCAGAAGTGCAAATAGTAGTAAAGTGCAGAATAGAAGTATGTACAAATGTGGAGATAAATATGGGATATGGGGATAAATATGGAATAAACAGTATAAACAGTATAAACAGGAGTATAAACAGGAGGGCTATAAGTATGGATAAATATGAACATAAGTATGGAATAAACAGTATAGGAGGGCTATATGTCAGTATAAACAGAGTAAACAGTATAAGCAGTGCAAATAGTGTCAGGTGAATACGCTACATAATTGTATATTGTATATTGTATTGTATTTTATCTATTTTCTTAACCTTTATCTTAACTTTTTCTTTTTTTAACTTTATTATCTAATTTTGTTCTATTGCACATTCTGGAGGAGACATGGTAAAAGCATTTCACTGTAGTACCTCTGCATGTGACAAATAAAACTTGAAACTTGAAACTAATATAAACTCACTAAATTAAATCCTGACCAGCAGCAAATTCAAATATGATTTGCCGCTGGTGACTGACAAGATATTATTTGGTCAATGTGGTAAATCATTAGACATACAGTAGGTCGCCGAATTATCTAATTTAAAGGTAGGGTAAGTCATTTTTTTTAGAAGCTTTAGTTATATTTGTTGAAATTGTCTTTATATCCCAACAGCAATCAATAAATCAAGTGCTCTGGAAAAAAAAAATCCAGCGTCTGTAGCGTCATAATACGCTACTTCAACTAATGTT
The DNA here is from genome assembly GCA_900683385.1 of Anoplogaster cornuta. Taxonomy (NCBI): domain Eukaryota; kingdom Metazoa; phylum Chordata; class Actinopteri; order Trachichthyiformes; family Anoplogasteridae; genus Anoplogaster; species Anoplogaster cornuta. Next base: position 2,954 of record CABFOP010029261.1, read on the forward strand.
GAATGAAATGACTGGACAGACTACCTGCCTGTCAACTTGCATTCCCAAACAACCAGGAAACCAGACTCCGAGTAGTAGAGACTGGACCACGGCGCAACAGGGACGGTTATCGGCTTCACGTTGTCCCCTGAGCGACACCGGGCAAGAGGTCTTCCGTACGCCACATTTCCCACACCCGCCCGCACGTCGGCCGCGGATTCGGCGCTGAAATTTGGCACTCTCAGCTCGCCGCTAACTTACTATACCTTTAAAGGGAAATAAATAAATTTGTATGTGGCTTCCAAATATATTTTTGGCTTAATCTTTGCTTTCAATTAAAATAAAAAAATACACTGAATTATGTGTCAATTAATAATGTATGATATGTATCTATTTCCAGAGACATGACAAGTCTGAGGAAAACAGCTGGAAAACAAACTGTAGAAGCTCTTCTTCAGAACATACAGAAGAGTTAGAGGCTCTAACTCTTCTGTATGTTCTGAGTTGTTTATCTGGTTCAGTGGTCTGGGGACCGCCCAGGAGGGACCCCCTGGAACTCCCTGGAGGGAGGCCCAGGGGGTCCCCGGAAATGTATTCATTTAAATTCTAATTTAATTCATTAGAAATTATCACAATTAGATAATGTGTAAACTATTCTAATTAAAGGTTTCACATTTTAACCACTGCTGTAGACAGTTGTACAATTCAATACTAAATCAACAACAACAACAATCTTCCTATTTGGGTCCACAGGATAATATCTATATCAAATGGGGTCTAATGCGCCACTTGGACTAATGTAGGGTGAAATGCCTGCGCATACTATCCATAGCTTCTTTCTGCAGAGTATTTGAAAGGAAGAATATCTAATGTATAATATATGATGTGATGTATTTGTCTATAATGTATGCAGCTATGCAGTTGTGACAAGTGTAGGGAAACAGATTAGGCTACACCACGTCAGAGGCTCATCTGACTCATTTGTACGTTCCGAGTTGTTATTCTAGTTGGTTTACGAAGCACTGAACCAGTTTGTAAACGAAGAATAAGCTAAATAAAGTTGTTCTGTGTCTCCTGTGTTTATTGAATGAGTGGTTCATCCTCCTGGGACTTCCATCCTCGTGCTAACAATGTATGAATCTACTCTAATGACAGATTTATTTAAACCAGACATTACTATAACAATACTATGCTGCTGCTATTACAGTACTATACATATGAACAAACATATAGAAGCATATAAAACGAACATAAACAGCAAGCTAATGCTGTGGTGAAGTACTCTATGCTGCAGCCCACTCTGGATTAAAGCTGTAGTTACTCATGGTGGTTACCAAAAACATTTACAAAACATTACACAGCATTTCTGTATTTCAATTAGCAGACCTAAAATGTGTATTTGGCCTTTTGCGTTCAGAGGAGAGGGAGGGTGACTTGTGTTTACAACCACTTCTAAGAGTTGGTGGGGGTATGACCCGCAGCCCAGCTCGTCTGATCTGTGTTGATAAGGCTGATGCAAGAACATCAAGTCTATACAAAAACAACAGGCATGGTGAAAACCGGTTGAAACTCGTATTCCTCCAAAATCGTATATGTGCCCAAGCCAGTCCCCAGCTGCAAGACAGAGCTCACTCCCTTATATGGAAAAAGAAAGAAAAGAGAAAGCATGCATATAGAGTATGTGAGGAAGTGCATTCTGGTCTCCGGGGCTTTCTAACATTAAGTTGTTTCAAGGCATGGTATGCCCGGCATGTGGCACTGACTGTCTGCTGAGTCGAACAATAACCCAGAGAACTGAAACAATGCCCAGATCCTCAGTGACAGGTTTGTTTCCCAGGTCTGTCTGAACATTGTGTCGCTACAGATTCACTGTCTGTCTTGAGGGGAGTCGGGAGAATATGGCATATTTATGAGCCCAAAGTAGTCCTGCGGCACTAAAGACAAGCAATGCACAATGAGATCTTTTAGCAGGGAAACGGAAACAGGAGCCTTGAGCCTCTGACCCTATTCTCCTGTACACACCGAGTATCCAGGCCTTATCCTAACAAAAGAAAAACTAAATTTAACCGGGGTCAAAGGCGCTGTCATCATTCTTCTCCCTGGAGGTGGGTGGGGGGCAGTTGGTGTACTCCCTTGTGGATCACTCACAGATAACTCTCCTTTTTACAGACATTAAACATCGGCAGCTAAAATTGCACAGCTGCCCCGGCTGGTGATAAGAATGAATAAACACACACCGAAATAGTCCGGGTCACAGATGTGGGTGTTCATGGGAGAGAGAAAAAAAGAGGCAGCATGTTCGTGTATGTATATGAAGCAATAAAGTTTGATAGTGCATGATGTCTGTCCCTAGGTCTCGTCTGAGGCTTCATTTGGTACAGTTAAATTCTGCAGTATGATGTTACAGTAATTGTCCTTAATGGCAAAATCCTGCAGTGTGAAATATTGTTTGGGTGTTGAAATGCTCCAAAAGGTGTGCTGCTTTATGGTCCAGCAGTATGGGACTCAACTGGAACATGACATAACACGCCAACATTTTTTTTTTTTACAGCTCGCCCTGATCGATAGGGAGGAAAGTGTCGGTGATAGAGACAATATTCTTTATCTGTACTGGGCGTCCTGTGAGACAGGTCAGGTTAATCTTCACTGATCTGTGTCAAAACACAAGACCTGGACCCGGACCACCGTGAGGCTGTTCCTGATGGACACAGACATGAACCCAAGGCCCGCATTCAGACGCGTGTTGGGTCGAATCAATTCTTTCATCCATGGAAAACGAGACAAACATCATTTGGAAGATGTGCAAAATAACCGATAGCACACATTAAAACAAACAACGACCCCTCTTAAAGTCGACCACGTGACCTTTACACCCTACATCATCTGTAAAGCAGAGATATAATGGTGAACCCTGTGTTATCAAACATGGATATGACATGTTTTGGAATTGCTGTTTACTGTTCTACTTATGTAATCTGCACATGTCCCAAATATCCAACACAACATCAAGGTCCAACAGATGAGGTAAGCAGAGGTGGTTTTATCAGAACGCCGTTCGTACCTTTTGACAGGACTTTGACCGGTGATTGAATTCAGGTCACACTGTTCTCCGGGGTCGAAAAACCCACTGACAGACCAGAAAGTAAAGACACGTTGACGTGCAGCGAGCAGGAATGTAGTGACATGTTGAATGCTGATTTAAATTATAAATAATAAAAAAATAACATCAGGACATTTTGAGAAGCACCTGCTATTGGTGCAAACAATGGATGATTGATAGATAGATAGATAGATAGATAGATAGATAGATAGATAGATAGATAGATAGATAGATAGATAGATAGATAGATAGATAGATAGATAGATAGATAGATAGATGGCACTTTATTAATCCCCTAGGGGAAAGTGAGTACATTTCTTTATTTCTTTATTTCAGATCCCCATTAATCACTGCCTCAGCATTCTTCCTGGGGTCTAACTATAGTTACATATACAGTAAAAGTCAACAAGAACAAATCAAATATCAATAAGACAACAACAAACAGAAACATCTCACAAGAACTAAACTTGTCAAAACACCTCTGAGGAGTTCCATATACATAATTAGACAAAAACAATTATTGTAAATGAAAAGATTAATTCAAAACCAACAAAAACAAACAAAATAAAACAAACAAAACAAACATTATGAATAGAACTAACAGTTGGAAGTAAAGAAACCAACAAATTCAGTGGTGGTAAAGTGAATTAAATGATCCACGGCAGCACCATACTATGTCCAAACAGTAATACTGAATCCCCTGTGGCGGTGTGTTTACAGTAGAGTGATGCATCTTCATAGAGGACTGTGTTTGAAGCTCATTGGATGACCTTACAGGAATCCGAGCCACTGGCAGCAATCATCCAGGTTGTATGACAGGCTGTTTAGCAAGTGGCTGCTCGTGTAACAGGAAGGGAAGGACATCCGGGGTGATTGGGAGTCCATAGGGGATGGTGTGTGTGTGCGTGCGTGTGTGTGTGTGTGTGTGTGACAGTGACAGCGACCACAGCTCCTGGTGGGGCTCCGAAGATAACAAGGGGCTTTTTACAGCACAAACGCCCACGCAAAACAAGACTACATTATGCAGGATTGCGAAGAGGAAGCTGGTAAACATTACTCAAATTTTACTGGAATTGTTGGCGGTGTGTGTGGGGGTTAACACAGGTGGGCTTTCTACACATGAACCTTACTGGACGAGGTTTTAAAAACCCACGCCACGCAGGCATGTGGTCCACTTGTGGGAATCAAAAGCCACGTCCATTACGGGGAATAAGAGTTGTAAAACCACTAATCAGTGTCAGGTTTCCCAGAAAAAAAGCCGTGCAAGCATATTACAACCCTATTAGAAGCACAGACTGTTCCCAACATCCCAAAATTACATTCACTTTAATATCAACTATCTGGTTGCCCCAGAAAGTATTCAACCCCCCGCAATGTTTTTAATGTCATGCTCATGATAGTTACGAGGTACTCACGATGTGCTTATAATGCCCTAATGATGCCTTCAAATGCCATATGAGCACCTGCTCAAATAAAGTGTTACCGAAACTCACAAAGCACTAAACAACAAGTTAATCTTTTTGGGGGGATCGATGTACAGGTTTCACAACCCCGCTGGCTGTCTGGCGCAGACGAGTGGAGAGGCAGCGCCGCCCAACAGCAGACAACAAGAGGTTCAGGCTGGCACGCAAAGGCAGAGGAGGGCAGAGGAGTTCATGTTTCCTCTCCCCTCCTCGGCTCCTCCTCCCTCCCCTTCGTCGCCATCCCAGTCAGGGGACAGGCCTGTGCACGCAGATGAGGTGAGCATGGCCAACCTCTCCACGGTGCACCCAGGCAGCGTTACGGCAAAAACCGGTTGGATCCAGCTCACGATGCTCCCCGAGGCCAGGATGCTGAACTCCAGAAGTCCCCACCCCCCCCCCTCCTCTCCTCGTGCGGTGTCAGGTGGATCACATTAGCATCACTGGTCTACTGGGGAGGTTTCAGTCATGCATGGGTGGTTGGAGCCATCAGATGTAAACCTTAGATGTGGATGATCACACACTTTTGCACTTATGGAGCAATTGTATATAAGCACTGTGTCACATAATGGATGTATGATTTGAGAAAAGTTGACGAAAAATGAATTGAAAAGGAATCGTTCACTATTTCCCTGCACCACAAAAATAACTCAGCGGTATGTGTGTCATTATTTTCCTTATGCTTTACAGTTCCCATCACTCCGCTACTGTAGGGATCTTCTCATTCCCTCTTCACCTCCACCCACTTAATAATTCATTGTTCGTTTGTTTTCCCCCCCGGGAGGGAAAGCGATGACATGCAAATGTTAGAAAGCGGCTTTCTAAAGAAAGCGGTTGATGGTTGACGGTTGATGGTTATGGGTTTGACCTGCGCAACAAGAACACTGTCTATCGCAGTTCAGTTCTAAGTTCAAAAGTCAGCATGTGACCCAAAACAGCTATAATAAAAAAGCAATATACACAAATACACCATTGCTGAACGGTACGGTAGGGTAGTATAGCAGCCTTCAACCCCCGGGTGAGATTACCTCAGGCTGCACTGTGGGTAGCAGCTTATCAGGAGCCTATATATGTGCCTTATTGTGTCCATGGCAACAAGAGAGTTCAGTGAGTGGAGACAGAGAGAGGAAGTGAGGACGGCGCTAGGGTTCTCCAGGGTCACCATAACAGCGCCACAGCAAACAAGGAGTGAGTCAGTGTGTGTTTGGTGGACGGTCTCCATGGGTGAGTCCCTCTGTCTACTGTGTTGGGCTGGAACACACATCCAGAGACAGGGATGAGGTTCTTACGCAACTGCATCCAAAGTTCACTATTCAGTCGTCTATGCGGAAATGATTTTGAATTTTGCCTTCTAAAAAAATGTAACGGAAATGAAAAAAAGATGTAATTATTACTTTGACCCTTGTTTTTTCAGGACAGGGTTTCTGAGTGGTCTTTTTCCAGCTCTGCCCTGCGTCACATTCATACCGTTCCACCCATTCAGACCTGGAAGCTGTCCAGTACTGTTGGCCACTGACCATCTCCACTAGAACAATTGGGGGATGAATGCCTTGCTGAAGGGCAACCCGGTAGTAGCCCCGCTTGAGATGGTCAGGTGTGCTGACCCCATATTCAATTAATAACCTGCCAAATGTTCATAAATAAATGTTCATTTTGTCACACGATAATGGTTCAACCTCAAGCCAGCTCACGAAAGCTTTTCCATCTGCTGTTCTAAACACCCGAGGCTGGTCTCTCCTGGGAACAGCTCTCTGACGCATTTGGTGTTTCTGATTTGTTTAGAATAAACAGAAGAAGAAGTGGGTAGTTGAGCATGAGCGGCGAAAGCCACCGCGGCTGAACAGACGCCACCGACAGAAACTCAAACGCCATCAACAGAAGACCCAAGGAGGAAGACGCGACAGTTCTGTTCGATTGACGGCTCATCTTTAAAGAATAAAAACGAAAGAAACGGATTAGTACTTTTAATTAACAGTACAGCACAAGACCACGTGGACTGATGGTTTTTGGTCCGGCGCCAGGTAAGGGAGCGGGCTGGAGCCAGTTGACGGCAGGTCCATTGTTCATCCTGGTGTGAGGTCAAGGTCACACCGGAGAGACTGGAGGGAGGCGCACACAGCTCAACTGTCGCTCAACTGTCGCACGCGCAACACACAAATACACCCTGAAAAAGGATGTGTCGTTTTTAACACACCCATGTGTCTAGTTTGGGACAGCACATTTGTATTACTTTTCAATGCAACCCGTGTTAATGGCATATGAATAAGAAATGGAAAGAGGTGGAAAGAGGATCAAATCATGCAGGCAGAAAGTTTTGTTTTATTTAAACTGTTCCAAAGTGCTATACATCAGTCAGGCTGCAAGTAATAAAAAAAAAAAAAGTAAGAAATACTCAAAAAAGTACAAGTACACCAGATGCTACTCATTTACAGTAAGTGAGTCATTGTTAGTGGGGAGTGTAGGAGGCACCTTCAGTCTTAAGATTAGACCGCTGCACAGGCAGGGAGGAAAACACCACTTATGCAAAAGAAAACACCTCTTATTTACAGTCACAGGAAACACAACCCTACTGTGGAGTGATTCTGGGCAAAAGGTTGGGAATGTCCAAATGGTTATACGGGAGCTGATATAATCATGTTCTAAACCTCTGACTTGTTGACCTTGGTATAAAACCTGAGAAATGTCAAACAAATTAGACATGAAATGATGCAAAGCCCAATAGAATGTGTTCTATCCAATGACTCTCCTACAAATGGACTAAGAATATTCACAAAGGAATACTCAAACTGTTCAGTCCCACGCTGTGCAGTGTTGATTAATAGTAGATGGATTAACCAGAAAGAGGAAGTCTACAAGCTGGTCTTTTAGGAAATACTATGTGCTCAGGGTGGTTTAATAGTGCTTAGCGTGACAGCTTGGATGTGGAACTGAGAGCCGCGGATAGTTTCAGCTCGGAGCCGGTTCAAACCGGTCAGCCGGGGAGAGAAATCAATCTCGCGGATGACTTAACTCACCACAAGGGTCTTGGATATCCACCAGGCCAAGGCCACACAATAGAGAAAGCAGGTCAGGGAGCAACATATAGAGCAACATATATAAAATAATAATAAAATGAAATAAGTAAACTCTCAACCTCTCATCTAGGCTTGGGCCTCTTGCCCTGACCTGAACCCCATACCAAAAAGAGAGAGAGAGATAGCATTGAAAATAGGCCAACAGCCACTCCACTTCTACAGCTTTAGGCTGCTGCTGAGACTGCACAATCCAGTACTACAACACAACCACCAGGTTCAGAATTTAGCAGGAAATAGAAGAGGCTGATTATAAGTGGATGTTTTGCAAGTGGAGCAGACATCACGCTCCAGTGTGGGTCACGTGTTGTCAGTGGTAGCCATGTGCTCAGGCCTCCGTCTCCAAGCTGTCAACAACATCTCCCTCAGGCCAAGATCCAGCAGAAATATGAGCAAAACATCACACTCTGTGTTCTTAATGGAGCTCACATTGCCACGTGTTGTTATACAACTGTCAAAGAATGATTGCACGATTGTGAAAGAATGAATACAAAACAAGGTGAACTGGGTTCAGAGCATGTCATAAATACACTGACTTTAAAATATTTAGAAAGCTAATCCTTAGGAGGGATAATTCTCCTAGATAATTTATGTTATTCTCCTAGAGGAGTTGGAATGGTTTGAATGAAAGTGTGATGCTATTATACAAGTTTAAGAAGTATGAAAAGATGGATCTATCTACAGTAATGTACAGCAAATGTGGTGTTACATGTTAACAGCATGACAGTACATCCAGGCTACAGATAACGTTGTTGTAGCATCCAGAGTGTCCTGTGTGATAAGCAGTCTTCTGCAGGAGATAATTCTAAAAACACGCCAGGGTGTGTAAAAACACGTCAGAGTGTGGTTTTACACGAGGAATGGCCAAAACACCCTCAGCTTCTATCACTTATCTTGTTTTTAAAGCATATTTTCAATTATTTTATTTATTATATTGTTATTTTTTTGGGTGGTGTCACTGTTTTATACAATATTACAGCAGAGGAAAGGGATTGTTGGATGATAAGGATCATGGTACCAATCACTAAACCCTAATCGATGGCAAAGTCCCTGTATCTGATATCATTTGCTACCAAAACTTCCAAACCTGCTTATGTCCACTACATTTCTGAGGACAAAGTGGAGCAATGACTGTATTCATATAGTTGTATATTCAATGTACGTCACCAAACTACTAGAGGGAACGGTCCTGAATGCTCACCTGGTATGATCAGATCAACGTGGACTCACTTGGCAAGTACTACACCTTGCAATACCCAATTGATGCCCATACATATGAAAATTGCCATCTGTAGGATTCAAACCCATTACAATGCAGTGGCATGGTATGGACCTTGGCCTGCTGAGACCTCTGAAAATACATTTCATCCATCATCATCAATGACAGATTGGCAGTGAGACATAATGCAGTGTTCCTGGCGGGACTCCATCAGCCATATAGGTTGATGTTGATGTTGCTGGACTTTTTCTGATTGTGCAATCAATAAAGTTGCATTTTCCACAGAGGGCCAGTCACACATGCCAGCTAGCACCACTGTCTGCCCCAAGGCTGGGGAGGCAAGCAGGGCAGATATGCACTGATAAAATACCCAGCTTATCAAGTCTAGTAAGTGAAAACAATTGGCCAGTGGGGTGAGGCAATTCCACTTGTTTCCAATGCAAAGCATACTACCAGTTGAGTATCTGCTTTGCTTCATTGCTTCATTATTGTCAGAAATTCTCAAAACAGGTGAAAATGCAATGGAATCAAGTGAAAGCATCTCGCTCTGATGGTCATTTCATCATGTTGATGAAAGCCTGGGTGGCTATTATATGGAGAGACCGCTCTCTTGTGGTGATATTGGAAAGTGCAGATGAGTCGTCAGGAGAGGGGTTCACTTGTCTGAAGGTGGGTAATTATTATGAGCAATTATATATGAGCTGTGACTGAGTCAGTCAGTTACTGGAAGTTATTTTATGTTATTTTACAGATGCAACAACAATCTTTTTTGATCAATACCAGTGACCGGAGTCACTTTCACTCTGTTTTGGAACAAAAGCTCAACACCAGAATTGTCAATTATTGATGAATCTGCATCCAGAATATATTTACTCTCAAACTCTCAAAATAGGTAGAATGAATGAAAGTATAACCACTAACTAGAACCATGTTATCATCAGTCATGTTATCCAGTGACCGGTGGAGCTGTTCATAGTGTTACAAGACAAACCTCTGTGCTATACAGTATATAGAGTAATGACTGTTGAGTGTACATAGTGATATGTATAGTCTACTCTACATGTTTGTCAGAATGTGCTGTGTATTGTGGTAAATTGTTAATTTCTGTATGTAATCCATTATAATATACATTTCAATAGCCAGCAGGTGTCCTACCACTCTGCGTCTTCCAGTTGGTCAGGTCATTAGGGATGAGTGCCTTCATCCAACGCTCTGTATACATGAATTATTTGTGTAATTCAATAAATTGGAATGAAAATAATACAGCAGCTTTGGCCCTTTACATTATACAATGCAAAAATTGTCCATCGTAATAAGTGATTTTATCTTATATTGAGTGTTTAAAACGTTTTATTGAAATAAGTGGAGGGAAATAGAAATGGAGTAAGGTCATTTGTTTGTTTTAATACACCAACTTATTTATGTTCAGGCTGAACCCTCGACTATAATGTCACTTCATTATTTGAATAAAAACCCATCCGATCTGCAGAAAGCAAAACCAGGGGGTCCAAAGAATTCAATCACCCTTAAATTGATTAGCAGAACTCTTGATAAAATAACTGATAGTATGTGATATTTAATTACCATGGTTGTCAAAACTGAAGCATATGCAACAGTACTTTGATTATTCCATATTTTCATTTGTCTGGATTGCCTCAGATTAGACCGCAGCATTAGAATCAGAGAAGCTTCTTGTACCAGATTTACTCAGTACAAAGATTAGAATGACACTTATGGTAGAAGAAAATAATGCATGCACCATGTCAACCATTTTCTATCACTACCTCTTTGTATTGTACTCAACACCACTTTGTATCACTACTGAACAAACTTCTAGCGGGAAACTACTGATAGTCTTGTTGTTATCTATGCAGCTGTTATTATGAATTTGCAGTGACTTTGTATTTTCAATGAAAGCTCATCCCAAACTGCTCTTCCTCCAGAGATCTGATTACCCCATACAGTGTGTGTATCTCTGCTGAGCGCTCAGCTATTGCAAATAAATATACTCAAGTAAATCACAACTTGACTCTGAACTCTTTAGTTACCGGATTTATTCAACAACACCTATTAATGTTTCCTTTGAGGCAGCATTTATCCTGACATGACCAATTTCCCGTCGTGGGCCTAGTATGAAATCAGCCAGCTGTTGCCCACTGATGTCATGACTAAAATTTGAAGTATATGTAAGTATATAATATATATTCTGGTAATTCTATAACATTCTAGCGTGAGTTAGGTTAGTGAGCTACACCTGTTGTGAGAGTGCCGTTAGGTGCCAGGCTACGAGGAAGTAACGTTAGCAAACCAACTCATAGATGCAGGACATGTTTCTCTTGGTTACAAGTTAATTATTTGCCTAGCCTGCAGATCATATCATCATTCTGATGAGCCAAATCTAAGTAAGACACAACACATCAGATCCTGTACTGTATATTGGTTCATGTTAATTGGTTCACCTAATAAAATTATCTTTTCCTTGCGCTGCTGGCTGCTCCTGCTGCTCCTGCTGCTCCTGCTGCTCCTGGAGGGGCAGTGAAGACCCAGGATGGGTTAAAGGCAGAGAACTAATTTCCACATGCCACCCTACCTGCATGTGTGTGTGTGTGTGTGTGTGTGTGTGTGTGTGTGTGTGTGTGTGTGTGTGTGTGTGTGTGTGTGTGTGTGTGTGTTTAGCGCTCTCCACCTCCTGCAGGCTGTGTGTTGGTGTCCAATCGTGTGGATTAATAAAGTGATCTTCTGTACACTCACTCACTCCTTTACACTCTGTACACTCTGTACACTGTACACTCTGTACACTCTGTACACTGTACACTCTGTACACTGTACACTCACTCCTCCGCCATAAACTGTACTCACCCTTACCGTCAGGCAGGAGATACCGCAGTATCAAGTGCCGTACGAATAGACTCAGAGACAGCTTCCATAGTCAGGCCATCAGGCTGCTGAACAAGAGCTGATCCTCACGCTTCTGTA
>CABFOP010029639.1:0-10894 GCA_900683385.1 Anoplogaster cornuta
ATCTTCCTGGTCGCGGATCTCCGGTCGCGGATCTCCGGTCCCGACTATGAGCAACCACATTCCAAAATGAGAAGCCGGATAGCCGCTAATTAATTTTAGTGAACTGAAAAAACACTGAAAGGCTCAAAGTTCTCAGCATAGACTGTAAAACGTTGAGACGAAAGGTAAAAACCCGGAGAAAAGCCCAAAACAACTTTTTAACTGCTATTTAAATGCACACAGTGCCATGGAAATGCTCTGTCATGGCCTCATCTTGCTGTCCTCCTGATCCGTCAATCATCCTCTCCTGAGCCTGTCAATCACAACGTAGCCACGCCCTTAAGCATACGCTCCTTTATCGTCAAATGTAAAATAAATGAGACCATAATTTACAAAATGAACATCATTCTGTATTGAAGAAGACTTCAAACTAGCGATTGAGACCATAAACTCATTTGGAAAACGTTTACTGAGGTTATAAATCAGTGAGAAGTAGGGCCATTTCCCCATTGACTTGCATTGAAACGATTTCTGCAAACAGGGACAGCGCCCCTGGTGGATTTTAGATAGAATGCAGGTTTAAGGCACTTCCTGGTTGGCCTCATTTCTGAGGACAGGAAATCCACCCTTGGTTTGAAATGGGAAGCTGCCCATTATTACTCTACGCTGAATGAGTTTAGCAATTAACTAGAGCCCCGAACCTGATCTCCCGCGCAGCACGTCCAGCTCCTTCCGCAGATGGACGACCTCATCCCTCGATCGAGCAACTTCGAACTCGTAGACTGATATAGTTTTCTGCACCTCTCCAAAGATCTCAGTAGCGGCTGCATAGAGTCGCTCGTTCACAAACGCTCTCAGCTGAAACATGGTTGTATATTATTGATGAATGGTGTTCAGTATCATCAACACGATCCGGACCGCGACGACAGGAACCAAGCAGTGGTCACGTGGTGGACTTTGACTTGAGCAAAGATGGTGTATGTTAGAGAAGAACAGTCACATGTTAGAGAAGAACAGTCACTCGCCATGAAAACAAACGACCCCATTCTGTTCTCCAGAGGTCGCTGTCGTTTGTGGTATGTGGAAATATGGACAGAGTGAGACCTCTTCTGCGTCCAGTTACAGTGACGCTTGAGATCAGCTGACGTTAAACCTTTATTGTACAGACACGAAACTGGATTAATACATTTGGCACCGAAAGCAGAGCGATGTCGTTTTGCTCCTTCTCCGGTGGAGAGGTCTTTAAAGACCACTTCAAGACAGGTTTGACTTTAACTTCTCTCTCGTTGCTGTTTAGGAACTAACGTTAACCTTTAACTTGACCTAGCTAACGTTAAATTTGCTGAATGCGAAACAACGAACACTATAATTAGAAATAGTCTGATATGTCTAAATATATTATCAACTTCATCAAGACCAACAAAAACTTTTGTTAAGGGTCGATATTGTAAACACAGTAACGTTACCAAGAACACTGAAAATACTTCACGTCAGCTAATATTGTTACACAATATTACAAAACTGGATGCAACTGGCGAGAAGTTCAAAGTTCAAAGTAATAAAGTTTGGACTTTATTAAAGACGGTATACGCCACATTTCCGATGTAATCAAAGACAGCTGGCAGACGCTCAATTTGGCTCTGGTTCCGAACAAGATGCACTCTGACTGAATGGATGGTAGCCTCACATGAGACTCTCCAGCATTCTGCAGTAGAGTCTCACTCGTTGTAGCCCAAAATCAGGAAAACGAAAATTCGCCGCCGACATACTTATTCAAAAATGCACCAATCTCAAATAAAAAGTACTGCTGAGGAAGCTACAGGAGTTGTCTCAAAAATATGCGTGGTGGTGTTATGAAATATTCCGTAAATTTGAAGTAACGGGTCCATTTGTCTGCTCGGTCACGGTTCTGCTTCGGTTTTCCGTGTATAAACTGCTCAACAGCGCCATCGCCGTTGTCTCGTGTTCGACAAAACCCATTCATTTCTATGTGACATGTAATACCACCTAGCAACGGCGATGGCGCTGTTGAGCAGTTGATAGGGTTAGGGTTAGCATAGGGGGGCATTAAAAAGGCTGATGGGGGCCAGCAGGAAGCATCCTGGTGGCACCAGTCTATGGCTGAATAAGTGCTGCTGCTTCATAACCATGGCATGAGCATTATCAATTGCTCATGGTAAAAGTATCATAGTAGTTCTCTTGTCATGTCTAACGATGGTCCTCTCCGGTCCTCTCCTCCCCAGGGTGTTATGTGTGCTCCAAGTGTGATCACCAGCTGTTCTCCAGCAGGTCCAAGTATGAGCACTCGTCTCCCTGGCCCGCCTTCACAGAGACCGTCCACGAGGACAGTGTGTCCAAACACGAGGAGAGACCTGGGGCATATAAGGTGCCGTCAGTAGAAAAGGGATTTACTAAGTTTATCTTCATTTTGTGAAGTTACATAATTATACACCACACCACCACAATTGAATTGAATGTACATATCCATCGGCACGTCTACACTTTATATTTATAATATTTTTTATTATCTTATGCTTACTGTCTATATTCCCCATGTCTACTGTCTCTGGAACTGCTGCTAGTGTTTTACTGCTATTTCTGCTACTTTTGCTATTTTTTTTGCTATTCTTGCTCTATTTGTGACTTTTTAACAATCTTTAAAAAATTTTTTTTTTATGCCTACTACATAGTTGTTGCTAGACATGTACTAATAATTGCAATGTTCAGAATGACCTTGTGTGCATGATAAATAAAACACTGACACTTATTGTGTCTTCTAGTATTTAGTTCTGTTTTTTTTTATACTGGCATGCTGCTGCAACCCCAGAATCTACTGTGAGTTAAGTAACTAGTTGCAACCAATGTGCAGTTCTTAAAAGGACATATGTGGCTCATTGAATGTACTGCACACTGACGCCGTAGAAAAGGTTGTTCCTGAATGCTGAATCGGTCATGTGATGTGTTCCAGGTGCGGTGTGGGAAGTGTGGCAATGGATTGGGCCATGAGTTTGTGGGTGATGGGCCAGCCAGAGGACAGTCTCGCTTCTGAATATTCAGCAGCTCACTGAAGTTCGTCCCTAAAGGTACGACAGTCAGATTATATCAAGATATTGGTGTGTAAGAAATGTTCCAGCCCTGTTGGTTAGGTGGAGTTTATACTTTTTCATCACACCACTTTTTCAATGCAAATACAGAGTAGACAAATGTATCCAACACAGAAGATCAGTCAGATGAAGATACATTTTTCCCTCTTTAAAGGTCCCATATTATTTGATTTTAATGATTTTGTTTCAAATATATTACGGGATAAGAATTATGTTTCATGATGTTGTTAAAGGGGTATTATACAGGACACAGGGCCACGGTATACTTGCTGCAGATACCAATGTCAGCAGGTTAAAGATAAAATGAAGCACCACATTAGCATCAGATTCCAGTCTGCACAGGCTTGCTGGCCAAACTAGAAATTATTCACATGCCACTCCCACTGTGTGGCTGTCTGCAATTGGTCTAAATTTCACGTGATTGTGTTGTTGAAAGTGTCTCCATTTCCTTCTCCAGTTCAATGCCTTTAGTTACATCTCCATGCTAAAATACTGTTACTGTCAAACCTGATGGAAGATATCTGCACCTTTATGACCAATCAAACGGTCTCATAATCCTCATATTCAGCTTTGTCAGTCACTTTTGTCATTGCTATTTTGATTTTCCCTAGGTTACAGTTAGCTCTTTAATGTCCTCCTAATATCAATATCACCCCTTTCAAATTTCTAAACCTCTCTGAAAGCATTAAAAGTTATTTCTGATTATTTCCACCAGTCACAGTCAAACGAGGCTTGGGTGTGCCAGGGCGAGGCCAATCAGCTTCAGTTTTTCCCCATTTCTTTTTCAGTTTTTAGTCAGAAAACTACGGAAGCCATGAGAGGCAAGTGAGAATTGTGTTTTTTTTGTTTGTTTTCAAAGTTTTTTTTCCCTCTCTGTGAATGTGTTTGTTGTTGTAATACTAATTTCGGCCACAAGAGGCTGAAGTGCACCACTACCCTATGGTCTATGTAAAGCATTCATGTTTTCTTCCAGGTGAGTTTTAATTTCTCCATGCACTCTAAACACAAGGTACAAGTTATGTAACATTAACGTTACTGTCAGATTATCGCAGATTAAAATAAATTTCTAGCTAAAAGAAAGACATGACAGTAACATTAATGTTACATAACTTTCTACTGTAACACACAATATACAGTATATACATTGTGTTTAGAGTGCATGGATAAATTAAAACTCACCTGGAAGAAAACATGAATGCTTTTAGTCTCATTTAGAACATAGGGTAGTAGTGCACTTCAGCCTCTTGTGGCCGAAATTAACACTTGTTTGTTGTTGTAAATATCCTGAAAAAAATATTTTCACAATGAAAAATAAATAGAAAAAATGATCCTGACAAAAATAATTCTCACTTGCCTCTCAGGGCTTCCATAGAATCAGCTGTCACTCCTTATATTTTTTGACAAAACCAAAGGGTGTGCATGATGTGACCAGTGTTATAAACATAAACAAGGTAGTTTGGTGTCTTTGGGTCATGTGACCTGGAAGCAATTGAAAGAAAATCCATTATTTTCCATTAAAATATTTTCAACATTTCAATAAATAAAATAAGCACTTATTGAGACAAACATTAGGTGTGCATGGTGTAGTTCTTCTAGTTCCCCTTCAGTTGGCAGAACAGCCGCAGTACTGGATACTGATTGTCAGACAAGTGCAGCTCCTATAATTCAAATGAGGCAAACCTTCAGACTGGAGGCTTTCCAGGGGGTGTCAGTTCAAATGCTGCAACCTTGCCTGACTGGAAAAATGTTAGTGAGTGTTTAGTAAAGGGCCAATGTCAATGAACACCCAAGTCCAGTTTAGATGCATTAACTGGTGAGTCCAAAACTGCCAACAGTTAGTTAACATTATGCTCAAGAAGGAAATGGCTCCACTCCTCTGGTTTAATTCCACCTTCCATTTCCCTGTTTTTTCCCTTCTCCATAGATAAGGTTGATGGACAGTAAGGTGAGCGGCCGGGGAGAAAAGCTGCTAGAGCTGTAGGAAGTTCCTGCTGCTGAAGGTGTGGACAGTGGATGAAGTGTTCTGGGACAAAGCCCAACCTGGGGACCTCCAGGGCTCTGATGGACAATGGCCTCACTGGACAGCAAGAGCAGTGGACTCTGAACTATGGAAGGCCATAAGCACAAGTATGTCGTGTTTACAGGACATAAAACTGTGTGTCTACACGTCGAGTTTGGTCGTGTTAACACGTAAAGTTTGGTCGTGTTAACACAACAAAAATGTACACGTTAACACATCAGGTAGATTTTATACAAATCGCAAATACCTGTCACAGCCAACAGGTTGTTCCATTCTAGTGATGTCTAGTGTCTAATAGGGGTGTTAGGAAGGAAGCCTGAGGCACAGTGATTTTTGTGTGTTGCTTCACTGACCCCCACTGAAAGTTTCAATTGGATTCTTCTAAACCACAACTCTGGCTGACGTTTCATACACGTACTGTAGGTGCCTGCAGGGTGCCTGTAACGAGTGCGTAGCATGTGCGTAGACGCCCACGTCAGTAATTTATGCACAACATGCTCCCTTACGTTGTTGTTCGACATCATTGATGCAACCCTCCTCATGAATATGAATGACTGCCTTGGTTCAAGGTCCCTCATTGGCCACAACCAGAAAATGCACGTTTTTGTTGCGTTAACTCATCAAAACGTGTTAACACGACCAAACTCATGCAGTAGACATGCAGTTTTATGTCCTCTGAAGATTACATTTCTAAGACGGTACTTGACCTTATGGCCTTCCATACTGAACAGCTGTGTTATGAAGTGAGCAGCACAAACAGCAATACACTCTGCCTTGTTGATTACACAGATTTTTATTATGGATGCAACAAATGAAATATGAATAAATATGTCGTTTTTTAAAACCAGGTACAATATTGCTAATGTTATTAAACATTATGTGAATGATTCACAATCTCTGATATGCAAGAAACTGCAATAAATATAGTTTTGTGAGAATAATGCACTGCTTTCTTTGTGTATTTTGAGTGCAGTTGTAATGTACTCAACAGTCAGACTATATCAAGATGTTTGTGTGCAACAAAAACTACTACCTGTCAGTTTGAAGAAGAAGAAGAAGATACACTTTAATGATCACACAATGGACACACACACACAGCATGCAGGAAAGTGGTGACCGCCAAACTGCGGAAATTAGCCAGGAGCAGTGGGCAGCCCACTATGGCTCCCAGGACCAACACCTCCCGGTCTTGGTCCACGTCGTGGTCAGGGACAGGACAGGAGAAGCGAACTTCACATATTGGGGTTCTTATTGTGGAAGGAGACCCTGCAGAGCCACTGTGCAGCCTGGTGGACAACATTCTCTTTTGTCTCTCGGTGGCATAGAAATAGGAATGCAATGATCCCACTTTTCCACCACCAATACCCCTTTCTTAACTTTCACTCTCAATATAAATCTGAGTTTCTTCCAATCCTGAATAGGAGTCTAATACAGACACATTTTACCTCATCGATAGCTACACTGCTGTTAATAAGACATTCACAGTGCATACACTTTGATTGGGATCGTTCATATCTGCAACTAGCAAACACGACGCTCCAGCTGGGAAACACCTGATGTTTTCCATAGTCAATGACTCACGTTAGTGTGGAAATAAGTAGTAAATAACTGAAAATTATTACTGATATTATTGACATTAACATGGTGACCAAGCAATAATGGTCACACTGTCTGATGAGGAAAAAAACAGCAGTAAATATGATTTTATGAAGAAAATACAATTATTTTTTCTTATAGAGTATTGGTTCAGTGAGTGAATGTTTTATCAGACATTGTTCAGCCCATGAAGTTCAGGTTCAGGTTCAGGTAACTTTATTGTCCCAAATGGGAAACTTTTTTTGCAGTCAGGGCAGACAACTTAAAAACAACAACACAAACACAAAGTAACCCAGTACATGAAATCTATACAAAACACCAAATAAAAACCACTATAAAACCACAATAAAAACAATCTCTATGGAGCTAATTTACATGCGCATTACATTACAGAATTTAATTACAGGGAATAAAAGAGTGTCTACTCCTAGCATGTTTTAAATAGTTCACCATTCCTTAATGAATGAATTGTCAAGCATTACAACCCACATCTTAGCTCTGTGATGAAAATGCTGCCACCGTGTGTCAGAAACGAGTCCATGCATTACATAAGGAGGACAGAGTTGGTGTCACTTGATCTGGCAAGTTTGTTCCAGTTTAAGCCGGGTGGCTCTCTGTAAACAAAAGTTTAAAAACCTCAGAGAAACAACTTTCGAGTTTCGTTACTGGTTTATGTATAACATGGATGAAATGTCCTATTGCTCTTTCTCTGGCGGAGAGGAATACAAGAACCACTTCCAACCTGGTGAGTGGCAAAGGAGTGTGCATGTCAAGAGCACCTAAGACAAACAAAAAGAAACATTTTCATGCCTGTTTATTAACTACTTTCCAAAGAGTCCCCCACTAGTGAAAATCAAGATAAAAGATTCTCGGTACTTCATATGCTTTTCCCCCTATCAGGTGTATATGTGTGTTCAGAGTGTGGACATAAGCTGTTTTCCAGCACATCAAAGTTCGAGCACTCTTCTCCTTGGCCGGCCTTTTCCGAGACCATCCACGAGGACAGTGTGTCCAAACACCCCGAGGCATGGGGACCCATAAAGGTAAAAGCTGCTTGTTTATTGTAATATAATAATCCTATACAACCCAAGCTGGGTTTCCCCAAAACATCTGAAGCTCTAAACACCGAACACCTCAATTCATCTTTTTTCCAAGTCGGCTCAGGTCTGAATGGGGAGTGGGATTGACTTCAGCACCCAACCTGTAATCATTTTGATTATAGCTCTCTGGATTTTTGATGTTATTCCAGGTTTGTTGTGGGAAATGTGGCAATGGACTGGGCCACGAGTTCTTGTATGACGGACCAAGACAAGGGCTGTCACGCTTCTGAATTTTCAGCAGCTCACTGACGTTCATCCCTAAAGGTGGGCCTTCCATGGAAACTTCATTGATTTCCTTATTTAACACACATGCACGCTCTAGTTTATACCTCTATCGCCTTCTAACCCCACACGTCCTCTCTCTCGCAGATACAGTTGATGGACGGTAAGGTGAGCTGTCAGGGGAGGTGCTGCTGAAGCTGGAGAGTGAATAGAAGTTCCCTGCTGCTGAAGGTGTGGACAGTGGATGAAGTGTTCTGGGACAAAGTCCAACCTGGGGACCTCCAGGACTCTGATGGACAATGGCCTCACTCAGCAAGAACAGTGGACTCTGAACAGCGGTGTTATGTAATGTAGCAGTGATAACAGACCAGTACTAACAGCAGCCAAGTCAGCCAAATTCAGTCACAACAATTCTCCATACATATCTTTTATAGCTTTTATATACACTTTCCAATTGTGGCTATGTGGTGCAATGGATAACACATTGAAGTCTTGAAGCATTGAGAGTGAGATATTCAAATGTTATGGGTTCAATGAGATGGTGATGCTTTTCTTTGTTTTGCATCAGCCACATTGTTCGCAGGATTCAAAGCAAATGTCCTGCAATTAACCAGCACGGTCAGTTGTTAAGTTACAGCATGGTAACTGGATGCATCCAGGGATTACAGCAACCTGTGAAATAGGTTATTGTATCTTCCACACATTGTCCCAAAAAGCACACACCTTGGAAATACACAAACGCACAAAAATGGGCTTTACTCACTATGGTTTTAATTTACAGGCACTTCCAATAAAGAAGGCCACAGAGCCAAAAATGGATATCTGCATTTTAGTGCTAATAAAACAGGAAAATGTAAAAGTACCATCTATGCGTCTGGAAATGTATGTGCCCCAATTCCTCTAGTCTTATGTTGAAGGCCATTGTACTGGGACCCCCAGAACTCAACAGGCTCAACAGTCAGGACAGAAAAGCCATTGCTTGTAGTTGCATTAGAGCAACTTAATTATTTTCTTTGCAGTTGTTCATGTAGCTGTACTGAGATCACTGAAATAAACTTTGCTGAGTCCCTTTGATTGCTTATTAACTTGTGTGGACATCATCTTCTTTGGGATATTGTTCTTGGTCAATTGTTCTATCAATTGTTCCGTAATTTCCCTCACGAGGGATTAATAAAGTATCTATCTATCTATCTATCTATCTATCTATCTATCTATCTATCTATCTATCTATCTATCTATCTATCTATACCCAGATGGTGGTAGACGTCACGTGACCAGATGCAGAGGTTTGTTGCAGAAAAGAATGAAAGTAAAAATCAAACATTTGAACTTCATAACTGATTTAACTTGGATTGGGTGAAAGCGTGCACCTTAACATTTCCTTCTTCAGATCTATGAAAATACACTGAACAGTAAAGCAGACCTAAAATTGTTCCACAAATGTGTAGTTGCATGATTTCATCAGTTGATGGAGCTCTCTTCCCTACAATAACTTTATATGAACTACAGCAATAACTCCCCTAATACATTCATGTATGTCCGTTTGGTTCTTTGTGCAAAAATGTGCAATGAATTTACAGTATATATCTTTATTTTTGTAACACAAATAGTTGCCACTTCTGAACAGAGACTTGATTTCACCGGTATCATTAATCTGTGTAGAACTTATTATTGTGAATAGATTGAACATCCCTCTATCAGCACTCCATCCATTTAGACTAGTAGTTGTCAACCTTTTGGTAGCTTGTGACCACCAAATGCATAACGATACTCGTGACCTTCTGTTGGTGGTGTCAATGTGTAGAATAGTGAGCTTGTGATCATTTTTATTTTCCCTTTTCAAGCAAAGTCACACAACTGGGAGGAGCCGAGAAGCTGCAAATATTCATTAAATTCACAAGAAAAAGGCTTTTATCACAAACAAAGAAAACATGATAATACATTTGTGGATTCTTTAATGTAAATATTTTACATTCCTTAAATCATCTTGCAGCCGCCAGATTGAGAACCACTGATTTATAGTAAATAAGTCTGGATTGCATGTGTCTTGGTGTCGTAACTCTGCAGCATAGCGCTGAGCATTGGATGTGTCTGAACACCACCTCCAGTGCCAAGAGTGTAGGAATTCTAAACAAAGCAGTGATGTGGGGGTACGGTACGTTCAAGTGCTCTGCTGCCGCTTCATTCTCCGGGAGGAGCAGGTGTGGAGCTGCTCATTTCAAAGGCTGGAAGATCAGAGGGAGAGTTGAAAGGTTCATTGTGAGGCAGAGGATTAGGACGGGCAACGCAAAAATATTACTCTTGTCACAGTTTGTAAGGCTGTTTTAATAAAGTGTTTAGAAGATCCAGCAAGTAGCATAAGCATTTGACGTGATGAGGATTTCTTCTGCACCTGGATGTTATCAAAAGTTCAGTTCACTTCAGAAAGGATAATGATTGAAAACACACTATTGTAATGTTCTATATTGTTTTTCCTTATGAAAGGACTTCTCATAAAGAGCAGTATTGTTTGTTCACTATTGCGCCTGAAGTCATGTTCAGTTTATTCTAGATGTCGTAAACAAAGTCTATAGATCTGAGGCATAAAGCAGGTTAAATCCCCCTTGCTGTTAATTGAGGGGCCTGCTTGTCCTTCTCTAAGCCTAATGTCCTCTCATTAATTGAAAGAGTAATATGTTCCTTATGACTGCTCAGATGACACCAGACATAGCCGCCGCACAGACTAAACAGTCCTCAGGGGTCAAGTCAGGAAGGGGAAGGAGGGTGTGACACGGGAAGAGCGACCAACTCAAAGGCAGCGAGATAGAGCACAGATACAGAGAGGAAAAGATAGGCAAAGATAAAACAGATGAGATAAAAAGATGGGAGGGGGG
>CABFOP010029961.1:0-12443 GCA_900683385.1 Anoplogaster cornuta
CAGGCCTCCCTTAATGGGTTCTCCACTGCTATGTGATCCCAGTTCGGAGAATTGGAGCAGACACCCTGACTCCTGTCTCCCCTGCTCTGCCTGCTGTGACGGGGGCTGGCCTGTGGTGGACGGTGGTGGGGGGTGCGGTGGTGGGGGGAGACGGGAGGCTTCTGGTGTCTCCTACTCACAGGAAAGGTAATGGGTCGGTAAAACCACAGCCACCTGTGTCCGTGCGCAGCGATCTGAGTCACAGCGCTGTCATTCGTTCGCAGCGCTCCCCTCTTCCTCTTGAGTCATCGAATAACACTTTGCAGACTCGAGTTGCAGCCCCGGCGAATGAGACGAAATGCGCGTGAAGCTGAAAGGTATGCGCACGCTCCTTCGTTGGATGCGCACCAGAACCGTGTCCTGAAATGCAGCCGATCCGCTTTCCTTGTCGTGGGCTGTTTTCCCTTCCCGGGGCATGGAGATGGGACACAGAGCCACACTGTTCATGGTAATTATAGAAGCGGAAACACGGTGAAATTGTTTTCATCATAAATTTCCCGTCAATGGATTCCACTCTTTGGCCAAGGAGGTTTTGGACCCCCCTCTGAATGTGCCTAGGTGTAGGGTTTCCCACTGTCACCAGATACCTTACTTTATTTTCCTGAACTGTTCCTTTTCCTCTTCTAGTTCTCATTGCGAGACCACCAGAGTAATGAGAGGAAAATCATAATTAATCCCCCATCACGTTATTGTGACTCCGAATCAAGTCATTTATCTTAATCTAAAATGGTCAGGATCAGATATTTTTGAAGTTATTTTAGTGGGTTAGAGTTTGGGTAAGCGGGCGCAATTTGCACGAACCAGTAATTGTATTTGAAAGCTGCGCTGCCGCCCCATGTGAGAGGTCCCACAGTCTCTATGGTTCATAGAGAGGTAGCTCACTGCACATGGGTTAACTCCTTCTTTGCCTAAACTGGACCATTATGTAATCACTAGGAGCTACTGATGTAGTCTTGAAGGTAGTTCTGAACTGTTCCTTGAATTCTTCGATGACGTTTATTATACCGACAGCATGAAAGCTATGATTATATGAAAAAGGTACCATAACTATCCACCCTCGTTTAAAGTTTTTGGCTCTGTTGTGGTAATCAAGTTTTGCAAACTCTGCCAACTATTTCCAAGTATGGCAAGCATGGAGAGAACTGCATGATCAACGGTGTGTAGCTGAATGTCTCCCGTGCACTCCACCATCTCCGGGTCTGGCACTGTTCTCTTATGTAATGCTATGAGATCACCGAGCAAAGATTTAATGCTGTAATAGGTATTTGTTGTCATCAGTCGCATTGCATGGCTTTACACTTACGCCTTTCTCATTGTGTGCATTCATGTGTGAGCTGAAGTACTGGTATGCACGCAGAAACCCCCCCAAATTTTGCTGACCCACGACTTAGACATCCATCCATCCATCCATCCATCCATCCATCCATCCATCCATCCATCCATCCATCCATCCATCCATCCATCCATCCATCCATCCATCCATCCATCCATCCATCCATCCATCCACGACTTAGACATCTCAAATCAATTCCTCTCTGGAATAGCTGGTTGATATCGTACCGCTGCATCAACAAGTTGAACACGATCAGCTTCTGTGTCCTCTTCTCCTCAGCAGCTCGCTCTCTCCCTCCTCGCGCTGGAGGAGAGGGATCGCAGGCCAAGTCCTCTAATGCTGGCAGGCTGAGTAAACGGTGTCTCCGGAACCCTGCGTTAGCCCCAGCATCTCCATAAGCGCCCTTCATCCCCGTACTGTTATTCTTTACGATCCGCACCTCCGCTCCGGCTCAGGGCCGTCTTCCGGGACTTCTCTCTGTCCTGAAGCGCCTGTAGACCTGTAGACCTGTAGTTGTTCCTCGCAGGGGAGTTGGTGTTTGCGAAAGAAATGCTAATCAAAGCCTAGACACAAGATAGAGAGCTAAAACAAAGGGGTTCTGATCTTGCCATGGTTTTAAATCCACATATAGCTTACTGAATATCACATTTGTATCAAAAATACTTGTTACTGCTGCTCGTGCACTCCGCAATTTGCCTTCGCATGAAAAGTTATTGTGTGTTTACTGCCGTGTAAACACACAATGGTGTACGTGAGCCCCCTAAAAACAGGCACAATATGAGACAATGCGAAAATGTCATTTAGGATAACCCGAAATATCACATGTCACACATTGTCAACAAGCCAATATGTTCCACGTCTTAACAGAGCGAAGTTGTTTCAGAGTGGTCAGCTCTAGCGAACGGTTATTCTCCCAGCAAGCGGGAAATTCTGACAGGGGCAGTCAGAGCCCACTACAAAAGGAGAATGTAAAAACAACTGAAAATGAATCCCTACGTACACAAATAGCTTATTGCTAAATTGTTTTGGTCTGGCTTTAAACAGAGCCAAGAGGAGGGCTTGAACTGGGATGGCGAGAGGACAGGGGTAGGGATCTCGGCGGGGGAGCGCGAGAGACTTGGCTAGCTTGTTTGACTCAGGAGCATGTGAGATCTTTGTGCTGGAGGGATTTTTCTCATCCGAATGTCTCGTCTAGGACCTCAAATATAGACACTGTAAAACTGAGAGTTATGGTAGATTCAGGGTAATTACTCCCGCTTCACTCACCATTGTTCACGAACACTGACAATTACAGGAAAACAATTCTGCCTCACACATGTTGTTTCGCTGAAACAGTGGATCTGAAAGACCGCATCGCAACCGGCCTTGATGTCCACCATGGTGACATGTTGCTTTTTCATGCTTACCAATGATTGTAAAACATTACATATTCCACATGGATTCAGATGGCTGCCCCATGGCACTGGCCCATGCACAATGCCAAGGCTGCTGGTGCAGACCACGGGTACAGACTCTAGTCTGAGATGAACCTTTTACTGTCTGTTACACAGCTCAATGCATTTGTAATAATGAGGCACTGGCTGTAAAAAAACCCCCAGTCAAATCTCTGAGGTGTTGATCATTTCAGATGTGATTGGAGCTTGCGTTCTCTTTCTGCGGGGAAGTAAACACGAGCGGAAGGCACGTCTCAATTCTTTGGAAAGATTTTCAGTTATCAAGAAAAGCTGTAGGAGACCGCTGCTTCGGTACGGCATGACACACTCTTTTGGAAAAGCACACACTAATGGTTTTCCCTTCAGTTCAAACGTGTTCTCTGATCCTTCAGTGTTTATATTGTTGTTATGTTTTAGCACGCTCACCGAGCCATGACCTTTCCCTTGACATCTGGCCCTTTCATCGCCATGGTAATAGGCCAGTTTGTTCACGAGGCCTAATTCTGTGATTATCTGCCATGCGTGCATTCACGCTAAACACTGTGTCTCTTGCCAAGAGAACAAGTCCGCCCTGGCATGTGCCATCCCTTTCTTGCTTTCTCTGTTCGTACGGCGCACTGGTCATCATGTGAATCGTTTTGAACCATCTGGTATAACAGTATATTCACTATTCAGCAGAGCAATATCTTATGATACCAGGCTCATTCCTGTTATCCTGTAAGCCAAAGACATCCGTTAAGGCTCATTTTCTTTCATTTTGTGATCTGATAAATAAATGGAAACTTGGTTGATTTGTTTTAAAGGATTAATTAATTTGACAATCCAGGAGTTTTTGTTATGTCGTTTTATTCTGTAAAAACATTCCAAGTGGGTCTTTGTTAAAAGTAGCTGTTATCTGCAAGGCTTTCATTTCCTTCTTCATCTGACTGTTGAGTGTATTCCAACCTTCTCTTGTTACTTGTATATATATATATATTTATACAGAGGAATAATACAATTAGTTTTATCCCTTTTCAAAACAAAACATACTGTATGTCTGCCCCTCAAGACACTTCTATCTGCCTTTCAAAGAAGGTCCCATCTGGGGCGCGTGGTGCCAATTGAGTATTTTTGTCTGAGCAGTGGCGGTCCGTAGAGACTCTTTGAGAGACTATATCTGCAGGCGTTTCATGGCCTCCTGAGGGTGCTGGACCTACAGGGAAGCACCAGAAATAGATCCCAGACTCTCTGAAGCTACACCAGGACTGATTTATCATGAGACATCACTATCAAAGCAATAAGTATCAAATTAGTTCTAAAAGGCATAGTAACCTAATTTGCTTTCCATGTTTGGCAATCAAAGTGGGAGTTTTTGTTTTGTTTGTTTTGAACTAAATCTGTCCTAGTTCCTCTTTCTAAGAAGTAAGGAAAAACAGTACAGACATGAGGACACTGAGGAATGTGAAGAGTCCCAATGTGGTTTGTCGGTTGTTAACCTTCTTAACCACATCGCCACTCTGCAATGCACACAGGAAAATGTCGGCGGTCTATGTTGTATATCCTGACACGACCTCTACCTTCTGTATCGACAAGCCCACGAAGACCACGCGCTCATAATGAGTTTGCTCAGAAAGATCAATTTAAGTCACTTGCTACTCCACTTGCTGAAAGTAATTGTTTGTTATTTGGAAAGAAATGTGCTAAATGGAATTTCACATTGTGTCATTTTATATCAAAGGTCCTCTCCTTGCCACTGCTCCAAAACACAGTCCTAGCACGGACAAAACAACTAGCGCTAAACGTCCCACCCTATAATAATGAGTTGGGTAATTGTTTATTGAAAAGGGTCACTTCAAATGTCTTTATGACACTTGTGTGAGGTTTTATGCCAAAACACAATGTCACAAATTGTTGGACTCTGCATCAGTGATTTGTTTGAATACATACTGTCTATAGCATCACAAACTTGAAGGTGGCACAACACTTGATTGTAATGTCAACTGGAACAATATTGTAAGTCCTGCTCAATGTTTATGGCCATGCCATAATTCCAGTGGGGGTTTTCAAAAGAGGGGAAACATATTTTTGGGCTAACCAAAGGATCCATTGGAACATCACAGAGAAACTCTGGAATACATTACTTTGAATTAGAATGCGAATTACAACTCTTTCCACTTTGGATTGGACACAATTAAGTTCTTTGTATGCTGCAAAGTGCTCTCTTGACAGAGTGACAGTCTTTTAAGACATGGAGCATCTGTTGAGGAAGGGATCATGGTTATTAAAGTAACAGGCAGAAGCTGTGATTCTGGGTCTGGGTCCAACTATCACAGCCAGATAAGCTATTCGGCAGTTCACTGTTTATATAAACTAAACAATGTCAACAGGGAGAATGTCCCATGGAGTGAATACCCTTGCATCAGTGTGCTTCTGTTAATAGGATGAGAGATGGGGCTTGTGTTTTTTATTTCTTGACCTCTGACGTTTGAAAATGTCACCATTGTCCAATGTGTTGTTCAGGGAAAAGTTGGTTCATAGTCATCTTGCATGTCTTTTCCCCAAATACTAATTGTGCTGTGACTTGATGCTCAAAGCAAAAATGTTTAGTGGGTTATTTAGTTTAGGTAATTGTTTGTAAGAGGATGATTGATGATCTACAGTACACTGACTCTGCTTTGGGTCAGGTTGGAGAACACGCAAAGTCACTATCATATTATTTGTCTGTTATGTTTTGGATTAGAACGTTGCTGCGGTCAGTCTGTTGGTGTTCAGGGTGGTTATAGGAAAGACTGGCTGAATAAAAACAGCAGTCTGTTTCCAGCCAATGGTCAGACACAATGTTCCGCTGTATTTCAGCAGATGGCACCGGACAAGGGAACAGATTTTCTGGAGCATTGCATTTGTCTACCTCACTATGGTTACAATATCATCTAACAAACAACGACTGTCAAACTAGCAGAGAAGAGGGGTTTGGACACGGCGCTGAGTTGTGCCTGGTGGTATAGAGAGCGGTTGGAGGGAAAACCGTGTAAGGTCACTCTGCGTACGTGCAAAATGTGAACACGCCGAGTTTAAAAAAAGAAAATATATATATTTTTTTGGCCGGTACACGTTTTGTTTTTCTTTTCCTGTCAGAAGTAAAACTCTTGCAGGTCTAGGGCCTTGGGGTGTGTGGAGGGAAGAGCCAGTGAACTGCGGGTGAAAAGGAGTCTTTCAGCGGGGCAGATTTCGTGGAAGTGCTGGGAAAGGGGGGTGGTGGCAACGGGAGGAGGTCAGGCGGCTCATTCTGCTGCCCTCCACCCCTCAACCCCTCTGAGGTCCTTGTGGTGTCAGAGCCAGAGAGAGAGAGACTAGAGTACAGTACAGCACGTCTCCAGCCTGCTCTGTAAGAAGGTGGGCTCAGGGCTGTGGGGGCGGGTTAGGAAAAAAGGGATGGAAACGAAAAGCTGTTAACCCACACTTAAAGTAATATTTAAACTTAAAACAAGGATACACATGGAATATAGTGTGTTGTATGGGTTTTAAGAAGAGGAGATTGGAAGGTGCTATCACCTCAGTCAGCATGACAAATTTTATTCTTATGGAATAGAGAGAAATTCCACGATTGTCACTTAAAACCATATGGCACTGAATGTTCAGGCTCCTGGAGTATTATGCTGACATATATTACTACTGAAGTCATTTGAGTAATATTGGGGATTAGGGAAGCACCTAAGTCTAGGTACAGGGTAGTGTAGGCGGTTTTAGCTGTATTTGGTGTTGTGGGGTCTACTTCAACAAAACCTCCGTGATGGGAGGAGACCACTTGATAACCCCAGTGACATACCCACACTCACACACTCAACCCCAGCATTTAGATTAGGTGGCTAGTGAATGGTGCTGCCTGTCTGATGGTCCTGTAGATTTATGACGCCGTAGCCTGAGGCTCTCTAGCTGCCATTTGTGGATTAGTGCATCATTCATTTTGACGTCTGAATTGGGCTTCTGTTTGAATGCTCACCCTGGATAATGGCACGGAGATTTGGTAAAGTTGGCTCACACGCCTTTCATTAGTTGTTATGATGTCAGTGAGATGGATGACAAGCTGCTCACTACTCACTGCGCTCTGTACCTATTGGTAAAGTGCACTTACTCTGCTGAATCCGAATGTGTGTGTTAAAAAAGAGATGACAGTCAAAAGTACAGAGTGATCCACGTGAAATATTGATGAGTGAAGTCCGTGGCTGATGTACTGAGTCAGAGTCTGTATGTTAGGGGTGAAAAACAGGGGCAACCACACACAAAGCAGACTTCACGATATATTATTATCTGTGACACTTGGGCTGCTCTGACCTATGCATTCCACAGATAGCTATAAATCAATATGAAATGTTTATTATCCATCAATAAGGTACATACTGTATTACACAGATCACATCAAGGGTCATTTTCATTAGGTAACATATGAAGCTATCCTATACAATTTATCTAGACAATGGCAAATGCTTTATAAATCATGTTGTACAATGCTGTTAAATGTACTGAGGAAATAACAATATAACACATAATTAAGTGAATTCTACAGTGAAACATACGAACACATTATTACTATAATTAACATTATTAGAATACAGCAATATCATCATGCATTATTAAGAATAAATTAAAGGTGCAATAGGCAAGATTTCTTACCTCAGTACCAGTGAGCGAAGAGTGGCGACGATTTCAGCGCCGAACCAAGCTGAAGTGTGTGCGGATGTGGGGAATGTGGTGTAAAGTAGTCCGCTTGCCCATTGTCGCTTGCCGGACAGTGTTTTGCTGATAAAGGTCTCCGTCCCAGCGTGGTCCGGTCGCTACTTGTGGGAGACGGGTTTCCTGGTTGTTTACCTCAGTAGCAGCAATCCAATCATTTCATTCAGACCGAATGAAATGATTGGATGGACTTATTACAGTATTGCGACCACTACAGACACCAGATTTTTTTTTTTCAGAGCACTTGATTTATTGATTGCTATTGGGATATAAAGACAATTTCAACTAATATAACCAAAATGCTTCTTAAAAACGTACATATCATACCTTTAATGTAGGTTATTTGTGCACTGTATTTGAATTCATTTTAAACAGAAACAGAAAATACAATACTGTACACGCAAGCAGCTAACATATGATTCCTCATTCCTCCCTATCATTAAAAAAAAAGCCCAAACACTTATAATATATTCCTGACCACCAGTTTATATTTGAATTTGGGGTGACTAAACTAAATACCCTCATATAAATAACAATACGTGCAGTTTATTATGAACTGTGGTTTTGGGTCACCACATCACAGCTTGCACTAAATTTGTCTATTTCTTACATAATGTGGCACCGTCTATACAGATATATTTGGGTTTTCTCAGTCACTTAGTGTGCTCATCAGATTCTTCGAGGACAGCAATTACAGAGTTTCAGAATAAAATTGTTCCATCAGTCCAGACACTCATGCTTTCAATTTCTAGGGAATTCTTAGGGTATTCACTTTTTTTTTCACATGAATTTCCATTGTGACCCTGAGTGAAATGACAAAGCAGAGTCTTTGATCCAAGATTATCAAATGTCAACAGAAGTCTCAAAGCTTATCATTTGATCATAAGTGAGCACAAATTCAAATGTATTACCATGGGTGATACAATAGCTTATTACATAAAGATCGCATGTGATACAAGGCCAAAATATTTACTATGGAGTATTGCATTGCTGTTCTTAAGCATGAGAAATCATTTTCAAAATACAGCAGAAATCAAAAGGCTTTTATTGGCCATTAAGTAATTCTCCTCTGAGTTTGGCAGAGATCGTGTAGTCTACAGGCTTCAGTGATAAACCATAGGAGCAATTTAGAGACAAGTCCTGATTGGGACTTTTCTCAAAGCTACATTGATGGAGTACAATTGCAAGGAACAAAAACATCTCCACTTTGGCAACCTGGTCCCCAATACATCGTCTCTTCCCTGCAGAGAAGATCATGACATTGTTGGTAAGATCCTTGTTTATGGAGCCATTTTCATTGAGGAAGCGTGAGGGGTTGAAGATATGTGGGTCCTTCCACTTTAGAGGGTCATGGTTGACGGACCACTGATTGATGAAGACCACTGTGTCTTTCGGGATGTGGAGACCTTCAATAGTGACATCTGAGGTTGTGGAATGGGGGATAGTGACAGGGACGAAGCTGGTGAAGCGCATGGCCTCATAGATGAAGGCATCCAGGTAGGCCAAGCTGCCTCTGTCTTCAACAGATGGCAGTCTGTCACGCCCCACCACTTTGTCAATAAGCTCCTGCAGTTTGGTTTGGATTTCAGGGTGTTTAGCCAGTAGAAGGAGCATCCAGCGAAGGGCAGTGGAGATGGTGTCCAGACCTGCGCCAATCAGCTCTGAAATAGTCGCGTCTGTATGGGCTTCAGTCAGCCCAATGTCACTGTCAGCCTTGTCAATCACCCCAATGATTGCATCACTCATGTCCCGGGTTACCTCTGGATCAAAGGTCTCTCTATGCTCCTCCACCTTGTTCCTGACAAAGCCAAAAAAATTAGGTCTTTGAAGTTCCTGAACATACTGCGGACTGGATTGGGGAAGCATTGAAGCCAGGGCATGACATCTACTAAGCTGCCAGCCCCTACTGTCTCTCCAAACTTGTCTACCTTCTTTAACAAGGCTCCAAACTCAACATAATCATGTCTATAACGTTTTCCAAAACACAAGGCACAAATCACATTAGCCACAGCTACTGTCAGCTCATGACCGGGGTTGAAATACTGGCCTTGAGCACTGAGTTTAAGGAAAATCTCAACTAGTTCTGTGGCTTCAGCCACAATGTGCTGCTCAAAGGTTTTTTTGGTCTCACTGTTTGCAGAGGAAAAGGCTCTGATGCTAAATTGTGCAATTTTCTTGTGCATCTTCCACTGTTTGCTGTAATTACAAAAAGCTATACTCTTTCCCCCGGAAACAAACTGAAAAGACAAAAAGTTTGGTCTTCCTGCAAACTCTGTGCTGTGCTGTATCAGAGCCTCACGTATTGCCCTGTCCCCATTGAGAACCACAATGTCACTACAACCAAGTCGTATCTGATAGACGTTGCCATATTTCTTAGCTAGCTTGACGAAGGTGATGTGAGGCATTTGGCCCAGCTGCATGGCATTGCCCACCACAGGCCAGGCAAAGGGTCCTGGCAGTCTTCTCTTGAGTCTGAGGTTCCTGACCCACAGACAGGCTTCCAGACAGAAGAGGAAAACAAAAGAGGCAACCAGAGCAGGCTGGACCTGTCCACTCCATTCCTTGATGATGCTGGACTCGGTGTCCAGTGCCATTGCAGATTTTCTGTGCACTTGTTCCTCAAAAAAAGGTAAAAATGTCTTCACTTTTCAGCAAATTTTGTTCAGTGGTTACTTTTGAGATAAATACTTTAATGATGCTCTTGTATATCCATATCAGATTAAATAAGTACATCAAATGCCACTGAGGACATAACAGTCATTTCAAGACTCCAAGGAAAATAATTCATAAATGTAGTGGGTTAGGGTAAAGTTGTTGCCTTTAGTTAGTCGTTTCAGCAAGATTGAAGGCTTTAGTGCCTGCTTTTGCTTCACTACAGCGTCTTATATGTTTGCAGTTGGTGGGCAGGGCTCAGGATAACTTTCATACTCCTCCCATTGTGGTAGCCCTGCAGACCCCACTTCATTATCTCTCTGCTGTTGGACTTGGAGGCGCGCACTTGTGTGGGACGTCGGGCATCGTGAGCGAGCAGCGTGAACGACTGCCGTCCACACCAGGGAGAGATTCAGCAACTGGTGACAGAATTCAGCAGGAAACGTGTCGAGCCCATTTTTGGAAGACTGACAAAACGTGCACATTTAAAATTAACCCGTTCAATTTCTTAGTGTTCTTTTGTAGGCTGCAGAAGATTCAACCGGCGCACTTTGGCTAGAAAAGTTTTTGCATACGGTTTGTGCAATTCCAGATTAAGTTTCCACTTTGTTTTGTTAAATTTGTTTAAAAACGTTTGTTTAATTAAATTTGCATTCACGTGAACGTAATATTGTTCAGTTAATTTTGTTATCGTCTACAGAAAAAGATAGGCTATGCTTTTGATCTGCGTAAAACTTAGTTGGCACGTTTGGTCAAGAGATGAAAGCAGCTCCAGGTAAATGCATTTTCTGTAAGAGAGGTTATAGTCACTCAATACAACACAAATAACGTAAATGTAATATCGTGCCATGTATTTAAAAAACGAATACCTGTTTAGGCTGCAGTGAGCCACTCATTTTTAAATTCCTGTGCGCACGGTGGATTTCTCTGAGTCTTTCTTTTTAATCAAACAACCCCTGCAGTCTAGGTTTGAACCAAAGGCAATTTTCTTTCTTTTTCTCAAAAATGTACTGTCTGAAGTCTTCATTATGTCACTGAGGCTAAAATCAAATACCTTATGCTTCTCTATAAAATTGATGGAAAGTTGCGCATCACATACCGAGACTCCAAATCCCCTGATGCTTCAACTGAGCGCATTTCGGTCCTAAGCGTTGCACTCCTTGACAAACTTCTTTATACCACTTTGTCACTAATTCATATTATTCATATCATATTATTCCGAAAGAACCATAAGTAATGGCACAATATATAGCCTATATACAGTATGTATATATATATATATGATACTATACACATAGCACAACAAAACTTTATAATCCTCCAGCTACAAAAATCACCCCACATAAATCTCCGTAGCATATATAAATAATACCATAAATAAAAAAAATATTAAGTGCAATAAGATCACCATAAACTCAGACATATAGGCCTATAAATAAAATAAAAAATACACGTATAGACAGACATGCATATTATAGTGACATAGAAAAATATAATTTGAGTTGCCTTTCCTTTTTGAAATAAGAATCTTGAAGGTGACACACTAATTCGATACAACAAACTTTAAGCACAATAATTCAGCTGACAAGCCATGAAATATTGATACTCGCATTTGGGAGTGCTACAGCATCTCTTCCAGTTTTTCAAAGTGTGAAGAAGTGTCTCTCCTTACATACCACACTCCTCAAAAGTGAGAACAGAAAGATAGATAGATCGATAGATAGATCAATAGATAGATAGATAGATAGATAGATAGATAGATACATTCATTCATACCTGTGGGGAATTTAGCAAAATACAGTATGATTTCACATTGTATACCATAAGCTTCCCTTTACATATTCATCAATGTTCCACCATGCTCCACTGTCCTTGGCATGCATCACAAAGTAAAGTTTATTCCTTATGGAAATCACTGTTCTGTTGATTCAGTTAACCTTTCAGTTCAAAGATTTCAGTTCCCAAGGCAAAACATTTTCCTCCACTGTGCCAAAGACAAAATTTGTGTTTCTTGTTTTCCCACCAACTGTGAAGTTTATTTTTGCAGGGAGGTAATGACCCTAATTGAGGGTTAAAACATTTCCGAAGTGGGGCACTAACTTAGAGGGACAGAAACAGTACCACACAAGTACAGTTGTTCATTATCAGGGTGGGGAATGGAGGAGGATGGGGGTGTCTCTCTTATTGCTTAAAATGATAACTAAACGTTTATTTTTAATATATTGTTTTCACAACTGATATTAGACATGGACAAATATGGTTTACTCATGAAGGTA
>CABFOP010030241.1:0-14553 GCA_900683385.1 Anoplogaster cornuta
GTGCGTGCGTGCGTGCGTGTGTGTGTGTGTGTAGTGTATGCTTGTACTCATGCGTGCGTACGCATATGTGATGAATAAACACCGCTTTTTTTATTTTTAGTGAGGAGTTTTCTCCTCCAGCACACACATCTTAGATCTGTCCCTTCCTATGATCCTTTTTAATCCTGCCCTCACACAACCCCAGTCTGAAACTTTACTCCCTGCTTTTAAGGTCTTCTCCTGTTTCTCCTGTTTGACAATATTTACAATTTGCCTTCGTTCAGCCTATATATAATATATATTGAATTGAAGGATTGCAGTACGTGCTCCTCTGTGGGTTGAGGAAACTCTACAATCCTTTTCAAAACCAATCAGATCAACTCATAAACGTACAGTATGGGCATCGGGGAAATGACAAAACATTGATATTTTGGATTTTAACCTGACAGTGATAGAGGGGGACCGTCTCCCTTCTGAGTCCCAGATCCAGATGTGTGGGATTCCACTGGCCTGTTTGGTGAGGCTTTGTTCCTGCTCCCTGACAGCCTCATCGCTGTGATGGATGAGGCAGATTATAGGATTTATGGCAGATTTACATCGTTACCGAAGCCAATAGGAGCCGAAACCTGGCCGGCTGCCTCCCAGACCTACAGTATAACAATCTTATCAAAGTACAGGACAATGTTTCTTTCAGTCAGACTGGAGTTTTGTTCGTGGCTGGAAGTTACCTGATATGTGTATTACTGCAGGGAACGTACATGAAGTGAGAGATGTCAACTTCTTTTTAACAATGTTTTTAACAGTGTTTTCCACTGTGCTTTGTGTGACAAAGATAGCACTGTCTGGACTGGCTGTCTAGCACCGCGTAGTTGACAGCAAATGTGTTTTTGCTTAAATAAGCCTGAATAAGTCTCAGGTTTTCCTTTACTCGAACTGGTGAGCCATACATCTGAACAGCTTTGTGCCGGCTCTTCACATCTGTACCACGTCTGTTGTACATTTGAATCTTAGCGTTAGTATCGCATGAATTCATTTCCTCTTGGAATAGCACATGCGGGGGATATGAACTCAACCATCCAATAGATGGCAACAGTGACGTACGGCACGTTGGAGTGAACCGAACGCTCTTCAAGGTTGGGGTGGAATGAAAGGCTGCTAATGAGCTGTGGGCTGAGTCTTGTTGTTTAGGTCAGAGGCCAGATGGGGTCCAGACAGTCGTCACCGCAGAGATGCTCTCATCAGCAGCAGCAGCAGCACAGCCCAAACCAGCCTAGAGGCCCCCGGCAGGCATACAACACTTCATCGGCATACTTCACTGTGTATAGGGAATGCATACTGTTGAATAGAAATATCTTTCAAAGGAGGGATTATAAAGACATGTTTTCCTTGCACTACTGTATATTTTATGTATATTTCTTTTCGTATCTTTTAGGATCTTTCTATGCAGCCTTTGCCGTTAAATGTGTCCATTGTATGGTGATTTGTGCTTTTCTCTTGTTTTGTGCTGCTGCATAACTGCAATATCCCCCTCGGGGACAATAAAGAGCCATCTAATCTAATCTAATAGTTCACTGTGAGCATCATGTTCAAATCCTGATTCTCGCTGTTCTCTCCTCACCCCTCTCTCTCGCACATCTACTAATTAAATTACCAAAAGGTGCATTGTCATCCTCTGCCATATACCGTTATATTTGGAAATGTGTTGTAACCCACACCCACACGCGCGTGCACGCACACACACAAACTAATTCACTAATTCAGGTGCTAATGAGCACCAGGACCCAGATGTTTTCCTTTTTTTTTTTTTGGAGGTCATTTTTTTTTCAAGGCTGCTGCTTTCTCTCCAAGCCCTGCTCTCCATCACACTCCCCCTAATTCTCGCCAAGGCTCCAGAAGGTTCAGACTCTTTTTAATTAGGTAACAATGAGCTGGGAATCTCAATTACTGTGTGTCACACTCAAGGTCAGGACCAGCCGGAGTACAGCCCCATGGAATACATCATTTCACCACCGTGCACAAAGTGGAAGGCACCTGACTCCACCCATCCCTCAAAATATAAAAATCAAAGATATCACACACATTGCATTTCTCTCTCACGCCAGGCAGTGTCTAATAACGCACGCCGTGCAAAATCAAATCCTATTTTGCAGTGGCTTTTGCTTCACTTTTCCCGGAGTTACTTTTGTCGTATTGTGCGGGAGGGAGACGATCCTTGGCCGTTTGTTGTTTTTATGAAGAGGAAAACAAACCTCGGATACTGTAGATGATGAGTGGAATTGAAACTTTTTGAGCAGAGGGAAGCGAAAAAACAGGTGGACAGTGTAGATCAGACATGGCCCATAAATATAGGCCTCTGAAAGGCATGGGCCGGAGTGAAAACACTGGCCTCTGGGATTCTCAGGATATGGAGGGGTCAAGGGTCATTAAGTGCTGAGGCGGGTCTTTAGAGGTTCAAAATCAAATGACACTACTCCTTGATGTTTTATCCCCCCCCCCTCCATTTTCATGCCTCTTATTATTTTTCATTCCACCACTTTCACTTAGGCAAATGTTTGCACGCACAGATGTCCTGCTTTCCACATCTGGATTCAGTCTACATCCACCTATAACATTTCTATGTGTCCTTCTAATTTATTTCCTTTCGTTTTTTCTGACACCAGAGACTTTGACGCTCTTCCTTCTGTAGACCTTCAACCATGCTAAGTATTTCTATCGGCGTTCAGATGCTGAGAAATTGTCCTTCATGTGCAATATAAAAGAGACTCATATGTGTCTCTTTCAAATCATTAGCGATATAGTTTGTTGTGAAGTATATTCAATAGAGACAATATTAGGTTGCACAGTTGAGTGAGTTGAAAAAGAGCAACCATGGACTTGAGCAAGTGTCAGACAGGGGTGTCAATGAGATGCTAATACAGTACCACCCCCCTCCAATGAGATGACTGGAGGCTAACTGAAGATGACAACCCAGAACTAATTACTTGAGGTTTGCTTAGGCAGGGCAGAAGGGCATGAGAGCACACTGCTATATAACATGCTATATAAAAGACGTGGATATTTTAGCTGATATGGTCAAGTTGCTATTGTGCGTATTTCAATGAAATTGTCCCCTAAAATCAGTTGCTATGTGACATGGGAGGCAAAAGATGAAGTGAAAACTAGCATAGTACGAGTCACATGCCTGCCAGCTGGGATGTTACAAGTTAATTGTATCCAGTCTTGGATAACATCATGACTAATGAGTGACGAGATTGATAGGCTGGGTGTGGAGGGTGTAATGATAACCTCATTTATTATAAGTAATTGTAATGTAATGATTATTGTGATCAGTTTAATCAATTGTCTGTGAATAATTGTGTGCATGATTAGTTTAAATTTAAATATTCCATTTATTTCACATGTAAAATACTTTTTAAATAAAGTATTACTTGCTATCTATTTAAGAAACAGAAAACAAAGACAAAGATCGGTGCAACTCAGTGCATATACAAGTGCAAATTTGCTATAATACAAAAAAAAATACAAAATCCTAAACAGCCACAGCAGAAGTAGCTTCAGCAGGCCCGTTACAGTTCCCAGCAGAGGCATTTCACAACTGCACAGTTCAACAAGAAGCCCTGAAAACGTTCTTCTTAAGCTGTGCTCTTCGCTGCTGTTTCAAAGAAATGCTGGATACTAAACAAACTCTCTCTGCAGATTTCTGCATACGCGTGTATAAATCCTTCTGTTTGTCAGAAGGAGTTCTTTTTAAAGAACAACTTGTCAGTTCTTTCATTACCGCTTTCGCTGATGAGACAGTCTCTCTTTGGGTTTCCTGAAATACATAGGGTATTCAGACACAAATGCAGGCACGTACTGTAGGGCAGACAGTCTGCCTGGCTGGCAGCAGCAGAGCCTACCATCCAACCACAGTAAAGGAAGGACAAGCTGTTTACCATCCCAGACAGAGCTCTGCTGGGGCCTCTGTTTCCCCTTCCCTTCCCTGATGAAGTGGTAATTATAGGTGAAGCCTCGCACCTCCATCAACCAGAACATCTTTACACTCAAGGCACTCTGTTGTGACACATTCTGGTCACGCTATTGACCAGAGGCATCATGGATATGAGTTACACAAGCTGAGGGTTATTTCAAGTTATAGGCTACACAAGCGGTACTTAGACATGTCCATGGTACATCGGTGCTTTGTTGCTGCTGCGGACAAAATAGGACCAGGAAATCCTCTGGTGAACTCTTCTACTGTCTACCTTGGCCTTAAGCTAAAACATTGCAATGTGGTATATTGCTGCAAAACCTTGTAACTCCGATGTTGGTGAATTTCATATTTCATCAGTTGAAGGATTACATGGCTCCTCTATGGCTTGAGGAGGCTCTACCATCCTTGGGCTTTATAGAGCCCTTTCAAACCCAATTCTAGTGTGGGTTTGAAATGATGGCAGTCTGATAACCACTCCAGTGCTGTTGACTGTGTGGCTGCCATGGCGGCAGCTCTACATTAGAGTAAGCACAATCCAGCTGTGTCAGTGGTTGGCTGGCCATGGTGGGATATGTGGAGGTCTGTGCATCAGCATCCCTGTCTCGCTGACACAGCATTTGCACACATCATTTCCCCACAAGAATCCCCCAGCTCTTTCTTCCATCAGCAGCACAATCATGATGGAAATACATTCCTCGCAAAAACACTGGTTAACTCTGAGCTCGTGTTTTCTACCGTCCACATGCATCAACGTGGAGATATCCGAGACATCTGTTTCCACAACACAGACTGAAGATTTTCTTTTGGTTTGAAGTCAACGGCAATTGACATCACAGAGGAGATGCAGCTTAATGTTCAATGTTGAGTATATATTACCGCCATAATCCTGGAGAGTTCTCCATTCTCCCCATATGCAGCAGTCCACCACGTGGCCGCAGAAAATTACAGTTTAATGTCTTTTATCTCAAACAGGGCAATGTGACAGTCTTCTGTTTTTCATTCACGCGTATTCTTATTCGTGCATGGCTGGAGGCTATCCCAGCATGCACTGGGTGGAAGGCAGGGAAACGCCCTTGACAGGTTGCTCGTCTATCACAGAGCAAACACGCTGACACTCCCATGGGCAATTCAGAGTCTCCAATTCACCTGACTTCCATGTCTGGAATGTGGGAAGAAACCAACAGGGACACAGGGAGGAGAATGTGCACACTTCACACAGAAAGGACCAAGGGCCAAAAATTCAAACCCAGGACTTTCTTGCTGTGACCTGACAGTGCTAACCATCAAGCCACAAGTTTTTGTGCTTGCTAATATTTCCCAGTCATTTTTTAAGCTAGGGTGGAGGACACTGGAGAAATGAGATAGCACTGTTGCCTTGCTCTAACACCATCAACACAATTGCATTATATAAGGTCAAGGTTACAGTGTATCACAGACTGCTATGCTGAATGGATGGTGACTAGGCGAACAATAGGGAATCATCCACAATTTATGAGTCAGTAGCGAGGCCAGCACTGGCAGTGGTAGCAATCAGCCCTAATGAAGACTGGCAGCGGCCCTCCATACTAGAAAACCACAAATGAACTTTAATGAATCTGCTAATTTGAAATCTGGAATGAGGCAAGGCCAGTGTTATTGTACCGTATCTCCATTTTGAAAAGAAGATCCATTTTACTCAAGTTTTGTCTTCCTAAAATATCTCAGCCGTTTTAAAGAGCATGGGTGAAAACAGATTAGTGATTCAATAAAGTGGCATTAGATGTTTTTGCACTGGATCTAAAAATATAAAGAAAAAACAAAACAAAACCCACTCTGCTAAATATATGGCAGCATCTGTCTGTCTGTCTCATTATATGATGCTAAACATGTTTACCCAGTTGTGTGTTGCCCTCCTGGCCTTTCAGTAATGCTGGTACCAGACCTACATAGCCTGGAGAATATACTGTACCACTGGTGCAGGATAAAAGTGGAAACAGGACAGAAATAGTCCCACACCACATGAAGGCAGTATAGGACGTATTACCACCAGATGTCTGACACCATGGCATTCATTTTCCTCTCTGTAGCCCTGTTTGAACACATAAATGTAACAAAAATGTTGTTGATGTCTTATATGATTTAGAGAGCTGCGGATTTACTGCAGCATGAACAATCACATTAGACCTCGTATGGTGTGTGACCACTTTTTACATTCTCAACTTTCAAGCACGGCATGGTTAGTTTCTTTGGGGGGGGAAAATCCCCCGTTTTTTTATGTGTTCAGACCTAACAGATGGTAATGCAATACCCCTTGGCATGTTAGTCTATATTCTAACCCCTGTCCAGAAAGTCACCTGCCACTAATAAATTTGGCTGATTTTGTGGGGTGAATGTGTGACAGAGGGGAGGGCTCTATGAGGCCTTGACAGGGGGTGGAGAGTCGCACTTTGTCTTTTGTTGCGTTTCTTGCCTTCTCTGGATTTATGATCAGCTTCTCACAGCCTCCGGCCCTCAGGTTCCTCAGTGCTCACGTGTGTCAAGTGACACCACTGCTTTGTAGTGGGCAACACCCTAATGCCTGAGAAACCCCCCTGATTTGAGATGATTCGTTTTTGGAAATTGCTTGCTATTATACAATCTCATTAAGTAATGTGCAATAAAAACAATTTAAGAGAGCAAGAGGGACTCTTTTGAGAGTAAACTTTAAAGGGCAAATAATCAAAAACCTCCTTTCTTAATTATAAGGCATTTTCTGTTGTCATCCCATTCCAACTTTAGGAGTTGCCATTACCCAATTTCTGATTGGGATCATTAAAGTTTAATCTAACTGAGATTGCATTGGATGCCATTGGAGTAAAAAAAATTGTTGGATAGCAAAAGGAAAAAGATGGATAGCAGGATGTTACAGTAGTACCCATGGAATAAAAGTGAAACTGGGGAAGCCTGCTATTTAGGGTTAACCAATAATAGACAAGTAATGCTTTTCATATGGTCATCCCAGATGAACAGCAGTTCATGTGATTTGAGTTATACGGCTTGGATACCACAGCTGGGATACATCCACTTCCATATATCCACATCCATACTGTATATGTCATATTGCATTCAGTCACTATGCAGTATGGAGAAATACTGTTCTGTTGTGCCATACTTTCTGCTGTCTTCAGATTCAGACAGTTTTATCTTACATTGATGATATTGTCAGAAAGATATATAGAGTAGGAGACTGATAACTATTGAAAGATATATTTCTGAATTAACTGATTAAATTCCTCTTTTTTGCACTCATGAGTTAGGACAAATTCTTGATAGAACATTATGAATTGTTTTATGACCTATAATTATGTTGTCATCTGAACACCCTCTGGCAGGATATCCAAGTTTTTATTTTTAATGAGCTCACAGTTAGAGAGAGTGCATGGAGGGGATACTGTTTCACCGGTCCATTCAAGGTCACATTCTCAACAACCGATAGAGATTACGAGGCATTTTCTTACCTCTAACAGGGGGTCGGATTGATATCTTTTTCTAAAATGTTCTTCACTTTAATGTTTTACAGTACCACTGCATTTAACCGTTCCATGGGGGCAGAAGACATATGGCTTAACCTGTCAAAGAAGGCAGACAGTGAGTTCTCACATTGTAAATCTTAATCCCTTAAGAATTTTAAATCACTCTCAAATGTTGCCCTTGGTAAAATAACCTACATGTCCTTGATCCTACGCCCCTATTCTTCAATTTGACACACTAATGAATTTAATTCCTATACCATTTTTAACACATCATTTGTCTTTCTTTTAATAAAACAGCTATCCTGACACTGCCAAATGCATTATCTTTAACAGAAGAAACCATGAATGGGTCTAATCTCAGCTGGCTTAACAACAACGTTTCTTACATTCCTTTTGAGTGAGTTAGTGGAGGCTTGAAACACTGATCCCTGGGATTTCTCTGCCAAAAATGATATCACAATTCGTGCACATGACTATTTGAAGCACTTGAGAAGAGCCTGGCAATCCCTATCCAATGTCACTTGGGGGAAATCAAAGCCATGCCACAGGCTCGCTGACACTTCATCCTTGTTCCCAGCTGTAAAATAC
The DNA here is from genome assembly GCA_900683385.1 of Anoplogaster cornuta. Taxonomy (NCBI): domain Eukaryota; kingdom Metazoa; phylum Chordata; class Actinopteri; order Trachichthyiformes; family Anoplogasteridae; genus Anoplogaster; species Anoplogaster cornuta. The sequence goes on from CABFOP010030241.1 coordinate 8,032, forward strand.
TGTAAGCTACGACAACAAAAAAAGAACAAGGCTTATCATGTTAGCCTGCAGATTTGGACCGTCCCTTTACGGCCCCTTTGTGGTCTAACCAGCTACTTTGCACATCTGTGGACATGTAGAGAAGAGCATTGAGACAACCCAGTCTCACATCAAAATGTGTAATAGCTACGTTGGTCCACAGCCTATTATTTTCTATTGGCTATATACATTATATACATATACATATACATCATATACATTCACTAAACGAAGATTATGAAAATAAAATGCACATTTCTCGCTAGAAATGTTGTCAAAACGGATTTTAATGCCAATTTTATGCATTTTCCAGTGAGAATAAAAGGAATGTATGCCATTTATTTATTTTTTTCACAGAAAGAAACTTGTGATGTCATGTGACGTGGACGCAGGCCAATAGAAAAGAATAGGCCTAAAAAAAAGTAGGCATCTCACAATTTTAGAGCCTTTATTGTGAAACTAATACGTTTTGCGCTGTGGACCAATGTAGCTATTATACATTTCGATGTGAGACTGTTGAGACGCTGCTGGAATTGATCTGTCTCTCTACGGAGATCGTTCGCTTTCTCTCTTCGGGAGAACATGGTGAGAACACTGCAGGCATCTTCACAGGGACTCATTTCCATCTCCTGTAATCAGAACTAGACATATTGAGAGCGTACTAAGTTGGTTTATCTGCACTCTCTCATTGGACTGTGACTATTTAGTCTGTGCTCCAGCAGATTAGCACACACATGTTCCTCCCCGACAAGCACCAATAGCAGCAAGAGAATGTGTACAGAGAGAGAGGAGAGAGAGGCTGGAGAAGGGAGATAGTGCTCTCTGTTTGCTCGACTTCAGATCTGATGGCGATTGAAGTGTGACACAGGCAATCATAGAAAAATGAACCAAGTAATTACATTGAAATGATTATCAACCTGCTGGGAGCGAAACACCTTGTCTCTGTATTTCTCAACAACAAAATGGAGAAGAGCTCCTCTGCAATTATGTACTTGTGTTTGTAATTTGTGGTTCGGTCTCAGGCTTCCCCCCGTTAGGAATCTATGTGGAATTCCACGAAACACACCGATCCCATACAACCCCTCAAGAAACATTTATCTGTAGTATCTGTAGGTTTGATGTGTTTGAGCCACTGAATGTCAGCGTTGATATGTAGCTTAATATTTTCATTGATATTTTTGGATCTAGATGAGATTGTGGTTAATGTGGCCGTCATATCATTTTCAGACAAACTACCAAAAACAAAATATTCAAATGTGACTCAGGTTCTGTTCTCGGTTGTATTTATACAAAGGTCGGAAGAGGCGTGTGAAGCAATTGTGTCAGTGTCAGCGAAGGTATTCGGCAAAACGTTGCCAAATCAACATGCATTTGGTGTGTGCTCATTTGTTTGGGCCATAACACAGCTTGTGACGAGAGAGAGATTAACGGCTAGGCCAGGTAGGAGCTGAAGGCTGGGTGTCATCGCGTCAGAGCCCGAGGAGGTGATACATCGCCGGTGGAGCTTCTTCTTCTCCCAGGAACCCTAATTAAAAAAGTTGCAAAATTCCACTCCATTGTGGTCGTGACACATAGCTAATAACAGCAACAGCCTCGAGGCGTATAGGGGGGCACAAGTGAACTGGATTTTATAAACAAATATCAGCTTTATAAGGTGTTGAAATGAAAAAAAATTGCAAGATTTCTAAACAAGTCTCACCCTCAGCTATAGACATGCCAGTCAGGCATGGTTAAAATAAATAGGAGACTGACTTAGTGGGCACCATGACAGAATCCGCACCTTTGGTAATTTCCGATGGATGTGGGCACGTTGTGTGTTTGGGAACAGTTTGCATTATTATGGAGTACAGTGTTAAGTGTAAAAGCTCAAGCAAAATATTGTGTGATCCCGCAGAGCCGTGGATTGTGGATGGAGCGGCTCCAGAATGTGTCGCTTGAAGGGATCACAAATTAGAGGCTTGGTCTTCTGGTCTCTGAGCTCTGGGAAAGAACTGTTCACATTAGCATTTTGATGGAATTCTCCAAGATTATAGGGAAAACATGTGAATTTTGTTTGAGGTTGGCTTTTCCCTTTCCCTTTGAATTTACAAATTGTGTGTGTGCGTGCGTGTGTGTATGTGTGTGTGTAGTGCACATTGACTGATTAAGCAAATCAAAGAGCAGAGACAGGTGGCATCGCTGCAGTTTGGGCCACAGTCTTGAAATGAGGTCTGAACGATCGACTCCACGATCAATGATCTGCCCTCTAAACTCACTTGCTGTAGTCACTCCACTTTTTACTTCTTTTTTTTGTTCTTTCTCCTTGTATTTACCTCTCCTTGTGATTGGGGTGTGAAGGAAAAATGGTGACCGTTTTCAGATAAAGCGAATGAGGAAGCCGTTAATTATACCATACTGTCATTGTTCGACGTTAAAACTGAATCATGCTCACGATAAAGTACTCACGAGAAGCAGGTAGGGGGGGAAAAATTTGGAAAAGATGAGTAAGTGTTGATTCTTTGAGTAGGGGAAAAGTCGTAGAAGCTCAGCGGTCTGTCAGCTGTGGTAGTGCGGACGCTGACAAACTGCTCCTGAGTCATGACCATGAGCTCTGGGACAGACTGACTGTAGCACACATTCAGAGGCTGCAACACTCTCAATCTCCAACCTAACTTTCTGACTGATGAGGGGGCTTTCAATGCTCTCTCTCTCTCTCTCTCCCTCTGGACATCTGGGCTTCTGGCAGCTTCGAGGGGTGCTTGCCTTCAGCTCCGCGGGGGGATGTCAGTGCAAGTTCAGACTCTTCACAGGCTTTGAACTCATTTGACACTGGCTGAAGGAAAGTTTCAAGTAGTTTGAGAGAACAATCTGTTGCGTAATGCGAACCTTTTTACGAAACAGCTCTCTTCAATATCACGTGCGATCACTGATCACTGTCACTGATCTGAGAACTGTTCTGGCAGCAACAGCGACCGTGACTCTGCTTGGCACTGGCGTTTTTGAGTGAGCGCTTGCACAGAAATTCAGCACAGTAGTGTGTCCATGCGCCATTTAGCAGCCAACCCGCCCTATTTGTTTTTTCGAACCGCCTCTCTGTTTCTCTTGCTTGCCGAATGCCCTCCGAGCAAATCTATCAGTGAGCAAAATGGCATATTAATGGCGGTTAATTAAAAGTACAAACATCAATGGAGAAACTTCATTGATGTTTGTACTTTTAATTAACCGCAATCAACAGATCATGCAGGCAGAGATGAGTCAAATCTTGCTCCAAGAACTGATGTTTATTGGGGGCTTTGTAACCAACGAACCTTTGTTATGCAAGAGATAGAATACACACATGACTGCGGTGAATTCCTGCGGGCATCCATTCAGAAACTGGCAAGTCTCATCAGAATGGTTATCCGATTGCCATTGCACTAATGCTTTTTTTTTTTCTAACCGAGTCAGTGAGCAATAAAACAGTGACTGTAAAGGAAATCAGAAAATATCTGCACGATCTGTTGACGGTAATCATTGTGAGATGTTTTCCTTTTCGTTGCAGGTCACTCGTTGGAAGTAATGCAATTATATATTTACTCAGTTATGGTGGTTTGTGTCAATACTGTGGCTGAAACAACGCTGTAGTAGCACACTGGGGGCCGGGAGGTCGAGGGGAAAGTTGAGAAGAGGAGATGAATGTCAGCAATTACCTGTGAAATCTAGACTCAACTCCCATACAGAAATACTCATTGACATATCATTCTCATATATTTATCATATGGTCTTAAATATTTTAGGTTTGCTGCAAATGAGCTCCATCCTGTGCTCCCTGGGCTTGGGATGCTCTCACATGCATAATCCTGCTACCTTGGTCTATAGAAAGAGAGAGGAGGGTGAGGAAAGGTGGGCGTGGTTCTCTTTGCTCCCTGCAGGAAGCACATATACTCTTTCACCTCTGCTGTATGATCATGGTTCCCTCTCATGGTCCTTTACTTATAATAACCCTATTGAGTTGTTATATTGTCTTTCAGACCCGCCAACTCTTTATTAATGTATTTTCCTCTCAGTTTTCAACAAGAGTTTCTTTACTCTGACTTCTTTCCTTGTCTTTTTCCAGTGTGTGCTCACGGTATGTGTGTGTGCGTTATCTCCAGGCTTGATTAAAACTCCATTAGTCATGCAGAAAACAAGGAAAATGTAATCAAAATGGAAATGAGTGAAGTGGTTCGATGAGGTGGGGAAACAGACGAAGCGGACCGACTGGCTTCTACTGCAAAAAAAATACTTTTTCTTCTCCTTTTGTCTATCTTGAATAATGGCGAAGTCTATTGAAGCAAGGTCTGAAATGATGAAGATACTCTTTAGATGGTGTCACGTGTATAGGTTGGGTATTCAGGAGCAGTGGCCTGATTTAAATGTGCACAGCGCAGAATCAGACACACAAATGAAAGAAAAATAAATCATTGTCTTTGCCTCTCAATTAGCTTTCGTTCTGTCTTCACATGAAAAAACTTTTCCAAAGGACCAATTGAATCATTGCAATTTCTTGAGACTATATTACAGAGAAAATGCTGCCGTTCTGATCAGGCGGTGTGAAGGAACTTGTCCCACAGCAGACGATCAGTCAGTCCTGTTAACAAGCCCCGGGGTTTGGACTCCACACACTCATCATCTAAAGCCCATCCATCAGCTCTACTGGCTGCCGGGGCCGGAGCGCCGCTGCCAATACATGACAAGATAACAATGACACAGCAGTCAGGCTCTCCGGCTCCTTCGTTCACATCTATTAGGAACTCCTTGCATTTGTCAAACTAACAGGAGCGCAAAGTTAGACATCAGGTTTTTTTTTTGTCCTGTCAGGCTGCACATGAGGTCCACAAACGTGTGTTACAAATAATCGCTCGACTCCAATCCAATCAGCCATAATGTGTGGCTGCAATACGCAAAGAGATCCAAACGGTGCCGTATGGATCGGTCCATGCGATGAAGAGAGTGACCCAGGAAACAAAACGCCCTAAGTCCAGGGCTCGGGGGGAAAGGAATGGGGAGGCCTTTGTGTCTTGTTGATGAGCCGTCAGTTATCTGCACATGTGCCCCAGTAATTAGCCAACAGGGGAGATGGGGCAGGGTGCAGCGCTGAGGCTAAAAAGGGGGGAGGGGGGGCGACGTGAGGCCCAGCATCGGGGGTCCTGTCTTTTTGTCCCGGCGCCCCGAGGGCAGCTGGGTTCACCACCTGTTAATGAGCTCTGAAGTGGTCTCTAATTGGACCGCTGGCTGCTGGCCACCCAAGGAGCCCGCGAGATGGCTGATGCAGGTCCTGAAGGCAAACTGGATGAAATACATGAACAGAAACGGCATCCTAATAGTAATGGAGAGTCCAATTAATTGTTGCCTTATTTCCTGTGGATATCCTAACAAGTTTATTTATTAGCAGGGGGTCCAAAGCATGTTGATACCCTGGATCAATTGGAAAGCATCAATTTGTATTGTTTTGATAAAAGTAGAATGTGCTAATCTTTATCATTTGTCTAACCCTGGAAGAAATCATATACTATTATATTATCTTTCATGTTTTTGATGTGTGTGACATTTAAGGTATAAGTGTGTATACACTGCTGGTAGAGGAAATAACAACAACAATAAAAACTTCACTTTGAAACAGAATTACAATTCTATCTGTGTCCTGGCCCAGATTTGCTGTCATTGGCAATTTAGGTTTTGACAGAAGCAGATGTTCTCGTTTCCGTGCAATTTATCTTATTTTGATAGGTTTTTGAAGGTGCGCCGCATATTCCGTAACCTGACAGTGCAACAGACTACGTGTGTGCTTGATGTCTGTGTTTCCTCGTTGCCAAGCATGCTCTCATGTCACGCATTGTACATCAGCGCTCTTCATCCACGTGCGCATGAGTCGGACTAACTCATCTATTTCACTCTGCTCTCCTCTCTCCTGTAGTGAGCCCCTTCACCTGTCACGCTAATTACAACACTACAGGAGCAGCAGGGGGGCAGAATCACACCATTTAAAGTGTCTTCTCTGTGTGTACCATTACCAAAGCTGTTGTGAAGCTCTTTTTTTGGGTCATTATTGTGTGAAAAGTCTGCCTGGATATTATTGCTGTCAAATAATAGTGGGGGGGTCAGATGGAATAATGGCTCATCCTCCTCTCTACACTCTGGTGATCTAAAGTACTCTCCAATGAACTATCCCGTCTGTCCGTCTGCTATTTATTACACACGATGCCAGATCTCATTGAGGAAGCAGATACTTCCGACAGACTGCCACTCAGTTAGCTGAAGGGGGGTCGCCTTTGATTACCCCCCTGTCACCGAGCCACAAAGAGAGTGGGCATGGCCAAGTCTGATTTATCCCACACACAGACCATCGCAAGGGCACAGTTGGCCTCTCGTCTCCCCCACCCCCCCATATATATATACACCCCCGGCCCACTTGGCCTCTCTTTTTCTCTCCCAACCCCCACTGTCCCACCCTCACACCGCCTGTCACACACACACACTCAACCTGTCACTCCGAAGAAGACACGG
>CABFOP010030397.1:5010-16822 GCA_900683385.1 Anoplogaster cornuta
CGGGGTGGGCGGCGCACACACACGCTTCTTCTGTTCCCCCCCCCAGAAACACACCGCGGAGACCCCCCCCCCCCCCTAGGCTCGGGGTGGTAAAAGGATAACCCCTCGGCCCCGAGCCTGGAGGAGTGGAATGACGACAGCATCCTTCCCATACGAAGAAGATGAAGAACCCATCCTGTTTCTTCACTGCCCCTCCAGGAGCAGTGGGCGGCCACTTCGGCGCCCGGGGACCAACAACTCCAGATGTAGACCCCGCGGAGCACGGGGAGAACATGCAAACTCCACACAGAAAGGCCCGGGAGACAGCCCACCTGGACACCCCAGAGTCTAGCGCCTCAGGCGGGAATCAAACCCAGGACCTTCTTGCTGTGAGGCAGCAGTGCAAGCACTGTGCCCCAAAGGTCCCTGTCACGGCGTGGTTCAGTCACTAATTCTTGGAGACAGGTTTCCTGCTTGTTTACCTCAGTAGCAGCGAGCGAAGAGTTACTTATTAGTATTGCGACCACTACAGACATAAGATTTCCCCCCCCTTTTTTTCAGAGCACTTGATTTATGATTGCTGTCGGGATATAAAGACAATTTCAACAAATATAACCAAAAATGCATATCTATCTATCTAAATTGCATATCCTACCTTTAGATCCCAACCTAATCCTATTTTTCTTGAGGGTAAAACTTGGGTGTGTGTTAACTTCTATTTGATGATACATGTCTGTGTCTCCAGGTAAGATGAGTGCAGCCTCCACACCCATCTCCCGGGTGTGTTCTGGGTGGACATCCTCCTTGAAGAACAAGGGTCTGTCCCCTGCAGCCTGCAGCACCCCGCTGCTGACAGCCTTCCCTGGAAACGATGACGAGCAGGAGAGGCGTCAGCGGCGAAGGTCCAGGGTCATTGACCTCCAAACTGCCACTGACTCATTCAATGAGTCTGCGTCTCATAGGTAAGCTGTAGGGACAGACCACTCATCCCTCTCAGCAAGCCATCTCCCATGTTATACACTGGGTTAGACCAGTATATCACTTTTTATTAAATTCAGATATCAGCGAGACATTCACAGTTAGTGAATGTTTTTATTATTATTCAGAGTAACTTCAGGGGAGGCACCCAGTGTAAAAATAAGAAAGTCTGCAGGGAAATTTTCTTTTCACATTAGATTAGATTCGATTCAACTTTATTGTCATTGCACAAAGTACAAGTACTGGGACAACGAAATGCAGTTAGCTTCTAACCAGAAGTGCAAATAGTAGTAAAGTGCAGAATAGAAGTATGTACAAATGTGGAGATAAATATGGGATATGGGGATAAATATGGAATAAACAGTATAAACAGGAATATAAACAGGAGGGCTATAAGTATGGATAAATATGAACATAAATATGGAATAAACAGTATAACAGTATAAACAGGAGTAGGGCTAGGTGTCAGTATAAACAGAGTAAACAGTATAAGCAGTGCAAATAATGTCAGGTGAGTAATCGTTCATTTTTTTGTACGCAAATGATACATTTTAAGGTATTAATATATCCCCCAGAGTTTCCTTACCATTGAATAGGTGGGGTGGGTCACCCTAGCCTAAAATAATTTAAGGGTTGTCCTATTTCATAGGGGAAGATTTCAGCCACTACCCCTTGTAAGTGGAAAAGCGAGGGGCACTCGAAAACACTGACTACTTGTCACGGTTTGTCAAGAAAATTGTCAAATTTAAAGATATTGAATATCAGCGAGTGGCAGTTTCAGTGCAAAAACAACGTTATCAACCTTCCAAAACCTGTGTCGGTCAACCGTATTATATACCTCGACAGCCTGTATATTGACCTTGAGTGCCCTGTGTTTGTGTGCAGCGCCTCAGTGACTCCTGCTGCTGTGCCCAAGTTGTCCAATGCACAGATCTCAGAGCATTACTCCACTTGCATCAAACTCTCCACTGAGAACGTGAGTATACATGCATCGTGTGCATGCATATACAGGGTGTTTGAAAAGTAGTGTAATCATTGTAAATTTAAATGTGTCATGTTTTTTCTATATTTGTTTATTACATACTTGTCTATATTACGTCTTTGGAATGTATATTAATTACTTTTTAAAATACAGAGATGTACAATTATGGGACAAACCAAAGACCAATGACTCGCTCTTTTCCTTTTGTAGAAAATCACCACTAAAAATGCCTTTGGTCTGCATCTGATTGATTACATGGCTGATATTCTCAAACAGAAGGATTCTGAGCTCACAAACTTCAAGGTATGAGTTTGATGCTTTTTTTATCCTCTCTTTGTGAACCTTTGATAATTTTCCTTGGTGCCCAAAAGCCAAAACCTTTCATTCTTTGGAAGTTTTCATTTATATCATGCACTGGAATCAAATGTATTGTCACAGTATCTCTTCAGGCTATTTACCTGTTTGACCATGCAGCCATGGAAAACCTGGAAAAATCATGGAATTTGAAGATTGTTAGTTACGGAAAATGACCTATCCAGTTTTGGATAAGTCATGAAAATTGGTTCATATTTTCAGTCAGAAAGTGTCAAGACATTGACACTGATTGTTTACTTTAAAGAAAATAATGATCCAAATATTTCCCCTGGTTACACAGGGTGTTTGCAGGTCCTGAAAAATCTTAAAATGCTACATTCAACTGTACATTGTAAGTCTTAAATTCAGTTTTAGAGGTCTTATATTGTGGTTACTTGCACTTAGAATTGCGAAATTGGTCTTAATCATCTTATTCTCTCTGGTATTAAAAAGGTCTTAAAATATCTTGAATGTAACTTGATGAAACTTGGAGACACCCTGTAAAATACATCGTAATGGGTAATTGAGGATATTTCAGTTTAACATTTTAACTATGCATATGCATCTATCTCTTTGTCTTTTCTTCAAGGTGGCGGCAGGAACTTTGGATGCCAGTACAAAGATTTATGCTGTCAGGGTGGATGCTGTACATGCTGATGCCTACAGAGTGCTGGGTGGCCTGGGATCTGAGACCAAGCCTGGAGAGGGTGAGAGCCTCACCAATGTTATTTATTTACTGTCCTGTGCAGAGTTACTCATGAACACTGGAGTGGTGTTTAGTTATCCAGCTTAGTCCTGTTGATCTACCCAAGGATGGGTAGACCTGTCAAATTATGATGAAGATGTTTTGCCCCCCATTATTTTCTGTGTATGTGTGTACGTGCATGCGCACATACAGGCCACGGTCCAGAGGATGAGGAAGATGTGGAGGGGGGTGCAATGGGGGAGCTGACTGCCAAGCAGCCAAAGAAGAAGAGGCCTCCTAAGAAGACAGTGGAGCAGAACCTGAGCAACATCAACAGCTCAGAGTCTGAGAGGAAATGTGAGGTATGTTGTCGCCTCATCCGGGACGACGTGGGTCGCCCTTTCTCAATACTGTGTCTCATTTGTCTCGTTTGCCCTCATCAACGGGGACATCAGTTCACGAACCCATAACCTATGGAAAAGTCACTGCATCTAAATCATTTGCCACCAAAACGTCCAAACCTGCTTATATTAACTACATTTCTGACCGATCACCGACAAGGTATTTGGTCAGTGTGATAAAGTATTAGACATAGGTCACCTATCTCTTTTTAAAGGGTATGAAATATGGCCTCCAAATAGATTCCAGGCAATTTCTGCTTAATCTTTGCTCTTGAGTATAATGATAAACAACAAGATCAAATTGGATACCTTAAGGTTAATGTATGAACAATTTAACTTGAAGTGCACTTCAGCTCCTCGTATAAGGATAATAGACCATTGTACTGTGACTATGCCTGTGAATGTGGTCAAGACGTCCTTCCTGTCACATCCAGGTGGACCCCATGTTTCAGCGGATGGCCTCCTCCTTCGACGAGAGCAGCACAGCGGGCGTCTTCCTGTCGGTGCTCTTCAGCGAGGACAGCCGCTGTGAGCTGCTCTTCCCCTCCCACATGACCCTCCTCCAGTCCAGAGCCTCCTACACCCCCCCGCCTCCACAGCGAGTGCCCACATCACCATTCACCGGTAAAACCCACGTGCATGGCTCTTAATTTGTTATATCGGGGCATGTAGAGTCTAGAGTCCCTAAATAACCACATGTAAACAAATGGATTTCCAAATTCTGTAATTGTAATAGCTGATTTAATACAAGTGTGTAGTGTTTAGAGAGCAAGTGTTGTATGAAATTAAATTAGCTCAGCAAATTTAAGCTGACATCACATGTAACTTTGCCAGCGTAAACTAACTTCTTGCAGCCTCAAAATAGACGAAAGAAAACGGGGGGAAAACCTCTCAGTAAATCGAAACATCAACAAAGGCAGTAGTGTGACAACTGGAGTCCAAAAGCACAGTGTTGCATTTACAAATGAGGGTATTTGCCTGACCAGTAGTGCTTTTTTTGTGGCTGCTCCTCGATGGAAATCCTAATCCCCGTCCTTTTCCGGTGTGTTTCTGCCAGGTGGTCTGCAGCGATCCCAGGAGAAAAGCTCCATCTGCCCCTCGCTGCAGGACTTCTCCTTCACTAGCTGGAATCCCGAGCAGGTCAGTGCCACCAAACTTCACCACCACTTTGACTATTTCACTAGATATTTACAATAGAACGATCAGCGCCAGGACATTACATTCATTGCATTCATACTGTCGAGCTTTTAAAATGACAGCATTCCACATTTTATTTCGCACCTATTATATCAAACTGTGCTGTGATTGGTTGCGCTTCGCAGAGGTCAGCGTCGCATAGGTCAAAGTTAAATATAGCTGAACTTTGAGCGTGGCGCCAGGTGGTCTCCCAGCGTCTGACTCCGGAAAGGAAATGAATGGCAGCGCCGAGCGTTTTTGTCGCTTATCGTGTGAAGTGGCCTTTAGACTGATGTATCTGTTTGGCGATATATCGGAGCTGATATCCGCCTTTTATTAGAAATGGGCCATTTCAGTGTCACCAACCTCCAATATGATAGAGGTTCCTCCCTGACCCCAGCTAGTGAATGTATTTCTATTATTATATCTATTTGTATATCTGACCAGTGTGGTGTGGGACGGTTTTACACAGCAGCTTCAGGGGTGTCAGTCTGCAGTGAAACCTGCCTCACTCTGCCTTAGAGGGTGACAATACTGTGTTGTTCTACAAGCCTATTGATTCCCTGATTTAATTCCTTACACCAAGGGTTCTTAAAGGTTAAAGATGCTGCAAACCCCCAAATAGACACACATTGGTGATAAAGTGTAGTTTGTGGAGGGAATTTATTCCCTTGCAGAGAAGTGAATAAACAAAATGATCGCACAACAGAAAGTTGTCTTTTGTGTATTTAATAAAACAGAAGTGAAAGAATACAGAGTAAAACTATTCCAGTCTGGTGAAGGTGAGACTAGTCAGTGGAGGCTGGCGATTCTGACAGAGTTAAGATATGAAAGAATATTTGTAGTTAAACATGGCCTTGGAAGACAAGGGTTCAGAATGAAGTGGCCATCTGTTGGCCTTCAACATAATCATCTTTCTTCAGCTAGGATACATGAGAGATAGGAACAGAAAGTTCCTCTAATTAAAAAGTAAGTTCACACACAGCAATAATTCAAGGACGCTATAACTGCTTCAGGTCTCACACACAAGAACACTACTGAATAATAACCAATAACAATGGAATATTATATCTAAATGTGGTTAACATAGACTTTATAAATGTGATTAATAAAGTACATAAAAGATGATAAATGTTGAAATGTGTGATTAATAATTGTATAAATGTGTTTAAGACAAATTGCTCCTACAATAGATGTTTGTTTTTTAATTAAGACAACAGAATTGTGTATCATGATAACTCGGCATCATTATTTCACACTGCCTCACACGATCAATGTGTCACTCCATAATGCGTACGTAGTTGAAAAGTAGCATTTGCAATATGACCTGACCCCAGGTAGGTCTGATGTGTGTGTCTGACCGTGCGTCTCCCTGCAGACCATGAACCAGCTGCTGGAGAAGATGAAGCAGGGCGAACACGCGTTTGACGTGAACGCTGAGCCCGAGCCGGGGCCCGACGACGACGACTGTCAGGACTTCGGTCAGGACTTCGACGCAGACTACGAGGAGGGGCAGGGTGACTGCGGGGAGGGAGCCAAGGAGTACAAAGAAGGCTGCGAGGCTTCCGGCTCTGGCAAAGGACGGTGAGGACGCAGATTAGAGATGAGAGTTTTCGCGTCAGATGGTCTAAGCGCTGTTTTAGAAGCTTTTCCACCGTGACAAAATAATATCCTGGGGGCGGGGGGCTGAATAATAGTCATTTTGGAATTTTTGGCTATGTTCAATTGTTTGACAGCTTGTGGGAAGAAGCTGTTTTTCAGCCCTGTAGTGCGTGAGTGGAATGTCCTGTATCTCCCGCCAGAGGGGAGTAGTTTAAAGAGGTGATTTCCGGGGTGTGATGGGTCGATTTTTGTATGCACATTTGTTTGCAGCAACGTGTTCAAACGTTTGCTTCCACCTTCAGTAAGTATGCTGCTGCCAGTAACAAGGCCCTTAAACTCTTAAAGTAGAGTTGCTTAGTGGTGGATGTGTTTATGTATGCAACACTCACTCCTGCTGGAACTGCTCCTCCGGGCATTTGCTTGTTAAATAAGGGACAATAGTTAGAGGTGTGGCTTATAGACAATTTCACCAAGGAGACTCGTTCATTTATTCATTAAATTTCTCTGCCTCCTTAATCGTTTTCAGACTATCCCAGCATGCATTGGACAGACGTTTCCGATGCCGTTTATCATTTCTCTGTACAGTTTTGTACTACTGCACATTTCCGTCCCGATGTAAAAATAATTGTGCCTATTAATGTATAAACATTATTGGAGCCCCATGCTGGGATGGAAAACAACCCTGAACTCCCGATGGCCTACTAAAGCTGACAGCTTTTAAATTCACTTTTTAATTATCGGGGAAAATAATTAGATTGCCCATGATCACCAAGAGAGTTAGCAGTTAGTCCATTAAAATATGCTGAATGGGTCAAAATCCAACTTTTCCCATCATGCTGATTTAATAAGGGAATTTAATGGTCATGTCAAATCATGTGTGTGTATGTGTGTGTATGTGTGTGTCTTCTGGTGGTGTGATGGTTGTCTAGGGATGTGATTCCCATCGGGGAGGGAGACATCGCCACCATGTGTCTGCAGCTGTCCTCGCAGCCCAGGGAATACTCCTACTTCAGCCCCAGGACCATGGCCACGTGGGCCGGGCCCGGCTACTGGCAGTTCAAACCAAAGCACAAGCGTGAGTGAATTGACATCATTGATGATGGGAGGAGAGTAGAGGTTATAGAAGGTGGCTTGGTTCAAATCCTCTCCCCTTCCTCAACAACCACTGTCATCTGTGTGAATGACACTATATTTTTCTCCCTGTCTGTCTCCTCTAGTGGACCATTTGCCTGACAAGGAAACACGGAAAAAGAAGCCCAAGAAGACGTTTGAAATTGACTTCACCGACGATGTCAACTTCGACACCTACTTCCGTACCACAAGAGTAAACACCCCTATCTTTTTTCAGTATCAGGGGTTTCATTACAAAATGCTATTCATCAATTTTGGGGCAAAGTGTTACCTGGTGTAAATGTGACCTGATGCATTGCTCAATATGCTATTTATTTAAAAAAAGTCATGTAAGAAACCTGGCATTGTTTCAGTTAGAGCTTACTCATTTGATCAAAGTATGCCAATTATTTGATTAAATTATTTTATTTGACTCAAACGGCTTATTCAGAATAGGGAAACAGATCCAGTGCAGTAGGCTATACCTAAACAACAGAATGACATTTAGCTTGAATAGCTTCTCTTCTGAATAATATATGTTCTATGAACGTCACAAATAGCAGCATTTTCACAGCAGACATTTTTCCTCCTGCTGAAAATATTTTACCTTGTCGGAGTGTCATAAAAGCATCTATCAAGACAGCTTAATTTGCTGATCCGAGTACAAGCAATTGGGAGTTGGATCGGCGCCAATCCATATACTACAGATACTATCCATGCACCTCTGGCTTTAGTAAGAGTTCGATGTAATATGGTCACAGGGTCACCAAATTATTACATAACCCACACTGAGTCCAGTGGATCCCAGGTCATTCCACATATAGTAATCCTCAGCTATCCTCAGAAAATGTGTAGGAACCCTGTAGATTCTTAATCTAACTGAATGTCCTGCATCTGACATGGCTGTTATCTGTGCTTGCCCCTCCAGGCTGCCACCACTATCACCAAGTCCGCCCTCAGTGCCAGCAACAAGAAAACGACTCTACCAGCAGACTTCCAGTTCCCCCCGGAGACCCTCTCCCAACTCAGCCTCAAACCCTCCAGCACAGTAAGACTTCACTCTCTGCTAGCGCGGCTTGTGGAAGTGGTTGAAATGATCCAAACTAACTTCAGCTCTTAATTCCAATAAATGGGGCTAATTAGTGTGATTGTAATGGGAACGTTTTTTTGGTTTTGTCAATCCTAGTTGTGTCCAGAAGGCCAGAAGAGGCTGTCTGGGGAGCTAGGAGAAGGCATCGGAGACTACGACTACAACAACGCCAACGACACAGCCAACTTCTGTCCCGGTCTTCAGGTCTGAAACCACCTTTTTAGATTACATTCAGCTGCTGCTCTTGTTGAGGTGTTAAAAGGTCCTAAATTTAACTTTCCAAACCCGTAGTTCCCCTGAGATTACATACAGTAAGTTGTGATATCTGCACAGATTCTGCACTAAAAATGCAAATACAGTACAAGTCATAACCCCTGGGACATCCTCAGATATTGACATGAGTACAAAATGATTTTAGTGGTAACATTTAAACATAATGCCGACAAATGTCAGTCATAGAAATTGAGTAGCAAAGGTTGCAGGGACCCATTTCTGTCCCTGAGACGTTTCTCTTCGTCCATGTTTCTCTCCAGGGTGGCGACAGTGATGATGATGCCGAAGGGTTTGCCGGTTCCGACGACACGCAGCCTTCGGGCGACAACGTACCTCCCTCCTCACAAGACCTGGAGGGAATCTCCACCTATGGGGAGGACGACCTGGTGCCTGAACCACATAGGGTGAGAGTCAGATGGTCTTAATAGAGAGAGAGAGAGAGAGCTGATGTGATGATAGCCTGTAGCTTTCTCTATGCTCACAGCTTCTGGTGATAATTAAGACTGTATTACTTTAAAGCTGCACGTTGGCCCCAAGTCCCAGCAAGAGTTTGAATTCTTGAAAGCTCAAAGGTCTTTATTACCAGTAAGCTATGACATTACTAGAACTAATGATCCTTAGTTCACAGTAAACATGTGCCTGATGTTACTGCCAGAGCCTCTGAGCATAAGGAGAATATTTCTAAGATCCTACTCCTCATGGCACGGACTGA
The DNA here is from genome assembly GCA_900683385.1 of Anoplogaster cornuta. Classification (NCBI taxonomy): domain Eukaryota; kingdom Metazoa; phylum Chordata; class Actinopteri; order Trachichthyiformes; family Anoplogasteridae; genus Anoplogaster; species Anoplogaster cornuta. Next base: position 14,353 of record CABFOP010030397.1, read on the forward strand.
TTGGAATTGAATTTGCAGCACTGCATTTTTACATGTACTTAATTTTTAGCTGCATTTGTTCCTATAGGTCAACAAGATTGAGATCAACTATGCCAAGACAGCCAAGAAAATGGACATGAAGAGACTCAAGAACAGCATGTGGACTCTTCTGACTGGGAGCCCAGAAAAACCCACAGAGGTACGTTTTAGAAATCTCCGTAGACGGCTGCCCTCTGCTCCTGGCTGAAGTTAACAGGATGGGTTAAATGCAGAGACTCATTTCCGCAGGCCACCCTCCCTGCATGCGTGTGTGTGTTCGGCGGTCACCACTTTGTGTGTGTGCATGTGTGTTTTGTGCCCAACCTCTATTCTGTTATTCACCAATTCATGTTCCCTGCAGGAGGCTGAGACTGTGGAGACATCAGAGATGCCTGGGGAGAAAGTCTTCAGTCAGACCACAAAGACTCTGCTTCAAAGGTACCAGCAGCCCCCTGCCATGCCCACCGTGGCACAGCAGTAATAAAGAATAATGATAATAATGATTGAATAGCTCTTAACAAAGCTAGTGTTGCAGGCAACTGGAGATAACTTGTATGTTGTACACATTTTCACTGTAGTCTCTGGGCTCAGGGTTCCTATTCAGGTCTGGAAATGTGTGGAAAATATTAATTGGATCATTTCCAGATTTTGAACAGTTCATGAAAACACAAGTCTCACTGAAAACATTATAAACCATTACTTTTGATATGTACATAAAACTACATTTTATATTGTCTTAAAGCCATTGTAATTTCCCATATTTTGATGTTGTGAAAAATGATCTTCACCCATAGAGCAATAAGGCCTACAGTAGTTGACGTAGTTGTCATATTTCCCATCCACTGTCAGAATACTCAAGCTGACCAAACGCTTCCAATCCAGGAAAAACGTATGTAGTTTTAAACCGGATCATGTATGGGAAGCCTGTGGGGCCATAGTGTTGGCGGATGTGCCTTTGCCCTCCATGCATCCGTTAAACACTGCTGTGAACTAAAACTCTCCCTTGAAGGCACTACGGTGTGACAGCATGAACTATGGAATAGAAACCTCTCTCTCTCCCCCCTAACCCTCCTCTTGTCGGTCCAGGCTGCCCAGTGCGATGGCACAGAACCTGTCGGTGCCGCTGGCGTTCGTCGCTCTGCTTCACCTCGCCAATGAAAAGGTCAGTGTCGACGCCGATTCAAACCTAAAAGCCGGGCGTTTACTGGCAGTGATTGTGTAGGTAAAAACACTGGTTAGAAGGATCGTGGAAGAAATGAGCAATAAAAAATGGAACAGTCATGGTGAGAAGCCTGGAAATGTAGTGAAAGAAAATGTATATGTATTCCAAATATTCAGCTGGCTGTATTTATTTTTTAATCTATGTGTTTATTAAGCTACCAATAAATAGCCTCTTATTAATTTATTACAGTGAGTAAAATATACAAACTGTTTTTCCCCCTTCTTTAAACAGAATTTGGAGCTGGTGAAGGTCGATGACATGACAGATATCATCATCAGACAAGGTCGCTGAGGAGGGATGGATGGTGGGATGCATGGAGATCGAATGTTCTTCTCTACACTTTCCTTATTCTCTCCCTTTTTACTGTGTATAGTATACAATGTTTTTTTGGGCCATCATGCCAAATTCTTACTCTTACTTAATTCACTTTTACAGTTTTTAAACCAGATATAATAAGTGACCCTTGTAAACTCTCAAATTATTCCCTGAAGTGTTTTTAAACATTTGTCTTTAATTTTATTCTACACTTTTGCTGCTGCTCCTTTATGTAGATAATGCATGTGCTCAATGTCCTTCTCTCACCACATGTACATGATCAAAAGAAATAAAAAGGTTTTTCTACATGTGTTGCACGGTATGTGTATATAGAAGTACAGAACAACAGATCCACTGGGGTTAGAAGGATATATCAGGCTGGTAATGGCTTTTTATTAAAAAATCTGATATCGGCCAGTTGATGTCAACCTTGATATGATGCCTTTCTTTCCGATTACATAATTGTTTTTGAATTCAACACTACATTGGTTGTAACCTGAATTGATTCGAAAGCAACATTTTGATCAGATTCAACACAAGTAACATGAATATATAATTATCGTCCTGGGTTTCAATGGAGATGTCAGATCTCTTTCACAGGCTTTTCCATCCCACCTGGCAAATAATTCCAGGGGAAAGGCTTCTTTTTTTGCATAAAAGTGCAATTTAAATGCATGCAAGAAAAGTGTTTTCAAGGATGCAGTCGCCTGTATTTTAGAAAAAACACCCATTGTAATTGCAGTCAATGACCACTATGTTAACGTCGCACTCATTGACTGTAAATATAATGGACGTAACTACAGTGACATCACCCATTGATTTCTGGAAACTATTTTGAAGCCAGGAGAATAGCGATTTGGCCGTCGCCATTTTGTTCGTTTGCAAACGGAAATGGCCAGCTATTGGCTATTCGGA
>CABFOP010031494.1:2486-26719 GCA_900683385.1 Anoplogaster cornuta
TCCTTACAAGTTGTACCTCGTTGTAAAGGTGACTAATCAGGCTTTACAACAATATTAAATACAATACCAATTGGTATTATTAAAGGGGAGGAATAATCGACCGAAATAACGTTTCCGAACTTTTTTTGAGGAGTTTATATATATATACCTCGCAATTAAATATTAGGCTATGTAAAAACTGAGAAAGACACATTGATTACGTAATGCCCTTGTAAGTGCTCATTTCAGCTGGATTCAATTGAATCCTTGTCACACATTTCCTCACAACCATTGAGCTACAAACTGCATGCAGTTTATTATCCCAGCCAGTGTATTGGACGAAGACACACTGCATGTGCAGTTCTAGGCAGTAGTTGATCTCAATAATTTCGTTAATTATTGACGAGGGCATCAGCTCTCACCCATGGACACACTTGCTTAGCAATTTACTAATTGCTAATTGTCCAATTAGCCCCGCCTACTTAGTGATAGCCATAAACCACTGCTAGAGTAGAAACCTTAACATTATGTGGCTTTGAGGTCAGCCTAAGCCTGTTTTTAACTAATAGAGGGTTCCTTCTGTATTTAATGGATTTATTATATATTACTTTTTACTCCTGGACTCAAAGTCAAGTTTGATAAAAGGGAAATTCAACCTGTCTTTTTGATAGATATAGAAATGTCTAGAGTTTCCAAAACTAAAAGTCCTCCAGTAGGTGGAATAAAAGTCACATTCAACTGAGCTGAGCATAATCTCTCTGGAATCAATCAGGTTTTAATAATAACATGGGTATGACTTGGCTAGTGAAAATATGGGTCACAGCAAATAACATCATATCTCAGCTTAGAGTAGAAGTGGTGCAGGAAACAACTTCACACATCACCTTATTGTCGTCACACACAAGGTCAGCTTTCTATGTTTAAGTCAACCTGACCGAAAAGAACATCTCAAACGGTTTCCTCTTTCCAACACCAGAGGGAAATAAAGATGGATTGTACCCAGGTCCCTCTGGACTGTAACAGCATACATATCCATACATGACATGCATAATTAGTGGATCAGGTTGGGCTCATACAGTATACGCGAATAATCTGTTTTGTCAGTAAAGGCATCCATATTATGAAAAGATATGTCGCCTTATGGTATCTATAAGTCAAATTCCGTTATTCGGTTTGTTATTTGCTTTTTCTCCGTAACCCAGAAACCACTCAAAGTAGGTTAATGGAGTCTTTCACTGTTCCGCCTCGGGGGCTCAAGTGGCTGAGGCTTATTCAAAGATTGACTTTTATAGGTCCCATAAAGCTTCTGTCCCCCTAAGACCAAATAACCATGAAGAGAAGATATGCATGTCTGAAGTGGTCAGCACCGTCCCTGAACTCCTGAACAAGCCCTGTAGAAATGCCAGAGAAAAAGGGTGTGAAGCACCTTAAGGGAATGAACATTGTCATAATCAATTTTACATTGATGTTTTAGGCATTTAGCTGAACTGAGCACATAGAGGGAGAGTCACTAAGAGTTACAATACATGTGTTAGCTATTTTCATTCCCATAGCCCCATTACAAAGTAGCCAAAGTTGCCACTGACAAATACTTGAGTCAAATTCATCAAAAGTAATCTTTTTTTTCTAAGTCAAGTGCAAAATCTAGAGTATAACAGGTTCAGGTTTTCCTTTATGCCAGCTGGACTGTTAGTAGTGATAATCCTGTCTTAAGGACATACAAAGGACATACATTACAGTCTAATGGGGTTAAAACACTTGTGAGTGTAATGTGAATTGGTTTGTATTTGGTTATTCAAGGACATATTCTCTCTCTCGCCATGGGGCAGTCTGTATATGAGCAACATTAGCAGATTAATAAAATCCCTTCCGAAAATGAGTGAAGGCGTTGAGATTGACTGTGAGAACCTCCAGAGCGGGCAAGTCTGAGAGCAACTGGAGTGAAGGTGTAGAAAAACACAGCATATCCATATGCCTCTGGAAATAACCTCTTCAGGACAGCTACTGTTTCTTTCTACAGCTTTATCCACCTAGGTTTGTGTTATGTGATTATGGTTTTATGTTCACTATCACCAAGGAGTGTTACCAGCAGTCTCCATTTATTACTATTACACACAAGTGCAGTTCTCAACTTATGTCTCAAAGGTTTTGTTTTCCAGGCTTCATGTGGTTGCACAATTATAAATGGGGTGGCAGCTTCAAAGTCAGAAAGCTGTACTAGCAAGTTTGCAACTGGAGTTTGCTGGTTTGAACTCCAGCTAGGGAGATGAGTAGCAGTCTCCTGCATTGAAAGAGGCAAATTCACAAGAAAGAATGTTAACAGAGATTTTAGAATTGGTGGTTAAAGTGAAAAGACCACCCTTCAGTGTGCAGTGTAGCTAAGCATGATAGACTCTAATTCGCTGAATCTTTGGTGGAAAAGTGCAGTTGATATGAGGAGATGTGTTGCGGGGGCACCAGACCACGAGAACCGACCCTGTTCCAGGAAATGTCATCTTTCATTAAATGAGTTTAACAGCTTAAGTTGCCCTTCTAGTGCCCTTCTTTGGTGTAAGCGATTAGATGCCATATAATCACAATGTCGTGAGTTTGAGTCTGGCTCTTGACATTTGTTGCATGACATCCCCCTACCATTATTTATTATACACTATTAAATCAAGCAGAGGCCATAAAAACATCTACAAAAGCTTCCCTGCTAGATCAAACTAAAGACCAGATGTAATGGAAATGGGCGACATGCTTCTCTGACATGAGAGAAGGTTGGCCAACTGAGCACCAAAATATCCTCTTTTATCTTGGAAGTCTCTTCCCACCCTATTATGGGTGCAGAATGACATTTGAATAGCTGAGGGTTGTTCCGTTATTTATTTATCCAGCAAATTTAATTTGTTATTTTGGTTATAAAACACAGTGGGTGCAGCCGACATTTCTCGGTCAAGACTGAAGCGAGTTGGTGCAGCAGGCCAAAGCCAACAACCTACAGCCAGAAAGAATTGAACTTTTGGCTCAGCAACACAGAGCTGATTTGGATGAGCACGCTCTATAAAGAATGCACCAAGGATTAAGTGAAATCGCTGCATAAGTGTGATTTATGAACCATGCTGCGTCAACAGACTGCGACTGGATTTCACTCCTTTAACCCCAAACAAATTAACACTCATTCAACTCCTATGAATAATTGTATCTAATAACAGACCTGATGTTTACCCGGCCTACACTGTGGCCCCAGCGATGCAATGAGGCCTTTGGAGTGACAGTGACTACAGTCACATACCACATACCACATATCTCCTCTAGAGAATGACCAGGTGAACACCCACTACCGCTCTCACCTTCTCTCCTCTTCTCACCACCTGGATTCAGCCCACTTGGAGCATAAGACTTGGACTCACCACTCTTGCTGATTTGTCATTTTTCTTTCTACATGTGGACTGTATCTCCGCCATATCCTGGAAACCATCCCGGAGTTAGTTGATGAATACCCTGGACCTGGGAAGGATTTCAGTATCACAGATTTTATGTCTAAATGTGGCTTGTGCATATGCGTGGATATGCATAGCGTCAATCAGGTGACCGATCCTTTATAACATACTGATTGGGCAGTGTGAGGAAAAGGAGTTCTCCCTACTGAGATCCCCTGATAACATTCAAAGTATATCTGTATTTGGAACAGAAACATGAAAGTAAACATGAAAGGCAAATAAAACTGATGTAAAGGATTTGAGCGGTCAGCACTGTCAACTTCATGAGTCAACCTGAAAGCACATTTTGATCCACTACACTACGATGAGTGAGTGTGAAGGCTATAACAAATACTTCATAACATTTGAAAATGACAAAATAATGCGACCAAAGCTAATATATTTAATGTGGTTAAGAAATCTTTGACGAAAGAATATACTCAAATATCAGACTGCAGGTAGTAGGCTTTTGCACATACGATGAATGAACAAAAAAGTCAGAAAACATGACATCACAGCCTGGGGCCTAAACTGTGTGTGACACATCCTACATGTGCAGTAAGCCAGTAATGAGAACCTGATGTATGGAGTATCTGTCTCTCTTGAGTTACCACGGGGCCCCCCAGTGGTAAAACAGCAGGAGGTAGTCAGGAGACACCTGCTTGGCTCTCCTTTGGGGCCCAACCAAAAGTGCCAAAGTGCCAAGAAGTACATGCCTGAGTGATGTTATTTAATGCAATGCCATCACAACGATAGAAGATAAAATACAGTATGGTTATACAATTAGGTGAACAAGTGCTGGCTCTCCTTATGTCAGGGTGTTGACGCACTTCAACAAGAAGGAGTCACATATTCAATGTTCGAAACATTGGTTGCAGCACATGCAGAAGAGCTGGTGGCATGATTGTAACGTAGACAAATGGGAATAACAACGTAGTATTTCAAATGCCCTGTAGATGGCACTGGCCCCTGGGGAATCCAGTTGTTGAGTGTGATGGGTGCTGCATATGGATGGTGATGAGGACAGAGGGGGAACACTGCACTCAGACAGGAGAGGTTGATGTTCACAATTTGGCATTGTGTGGCAGCAATTAAGTGGGTATATATCATGCCAAGAGTTAATGTTGCACAGAATATGCACATCTAGTGGGATAGAAACCGCTGTGCAGATGCTAACGGAGAATATTTATTATTGAATGGCTTTTCCAGATTGGCAACACATGTTGGTCTGAGCTAGCATGATCCAGTTGAGCTCAGTAGGAAACCAAGAGAGCTTTAAAGCATGTGTTTTGTTTATCTAGCAATTTTGATGTAACGTGCTGCAGAATTTGATCATTTTTCATATTAGTCAAAATGATGAGAACGCAGTTATATGTCTCACTGTCTCTTTGTAGAGGGAGATGAGGACACGTGCATGGCCAATTTCTTTTCCCATGATAATCTATTTCCTTTGTGATGCAGATGAGACTAACCTGCCTTATGTAATTGTCTTTTATTTATTCTTTTGTTTAATTATAGAGAAACAGGCTATTATTAATAGTTTAATAGTTATGCACTATGTAAGATGCTTGTTTAGGAAGGAAATGCACTTACTATTTCTAGTGACTAGTAATTCTCTTGCCTACCTACTTTAAATGCACTTATTGTAAGTCGCTTTGGATAAACACGTCTGCTAAATGACTGTAGTGTAATGTAATGTAATGTAATGTACTTTACTTTAGCCCTTAAATGTCATTCTATGAATGGTTTATGTGCATATGTTTATTGTCTTAGTTTATCAAATTAACTATATTCATTAAATTATTAAGCTCATGCAGAAGAGAGAATCAAAAAGACCGATCACCTTCATTTAAGCTTTAAACGTTTATTAATGCTATTCTGTTTTATGGGAGTAGTTGAGAATAAAGCCAATGTTCTTTTCCCCGTCTACATTAATATTTATAGAAGACTCTCATTGGCTTGTTGGTTAATTTACCCATTAAGTAATGAGAAAAATAGACATGTGTCCTTGCTAGTTTTTTGCTCAGGTGTTCCATGAAAACACTTTAGCATACACCATGTTTCATTTGACCAATCTCCTGTTCAAAATGCAAGTTTTCATTTTCTCACTCAACATAGTTTATGCTAAAGAGTTAGCATAGATGTTAGCAGAGTGTCTTGACCTCCCTGACAACATTGCTTTCTGAATTTTCTTAATTTCTTAATTAAAAAAAGAAGCTTTACTTCAAAATAATATGATGTCTTTTAAATTTTTTAATTTATGTTGTGTACCTTATGCAAATAACACAGAGCAGATCAGTTTAAATCAAAGGACATCATTTGGATGGTATAACGTTTCAATATGATGATTTTCATTTGCATTCTCATTACATTGCCATTTTTCTAAATAAATACAAAATACTTTGACTCAGGCTGTGGAAAACTGTCACAGATTTTCCAGCAATTCTGTACTGGGAAAATGACAAAAAAAAGGAAAGAGAGGAGAGAATGGCTGATATCTTTAAACAGCTTGCCATGTGTATTTTCACGAGTGGATGTTCCATTACAGCAGAGCGCAACATGGCTGAAAAACCCATCAGAGATGTAAAAGGATCTGGTGTGATCACTTGTTTCCACTGGTGAAGCAGGGAGGGGAGCTTGTAGTATTGTAGTCCTGCTCAGTGCCTTCCTCTCCTCTCCTGTCCTGTCAGACTGAGATCCCTCCGCCTGGCCCACAATGCCTTTGATGCAGAATGAAATAAAATACCTGCAGAGTTGTGTTCCCTCATCAGTCAGCTTTGAAACTAATCTACCGAGGCCTGCACATGTGGAGCAGAGCGAGAATGGAACATGTGACACCGTTGCTGCCACTCACTTCACCGTTGAGTTTTCTTACCCAAAATATAAGGAAACTTGACAAAATCACCACGAAGGTTACATTCCATTTGTTCTATGATCACCGTTTCTTTCCTCAGTGCTGTTAGTTACAGGCAGCGGGGCACACAGCCTCGTGACATTTCATCAGCAACATGCATATTTAACTTCACTGTTGTTTCAGGTGCAGGTAGTGTGTAATGTGGTGTCTGGACTGTGTAAAGGTGTTTATGTGTGCCAAAAGCGTTGACACGTCTCCACATGCTTCCTATAGACAGCACAAACCGCTGCACCCGTCACCGAGAACGGTAGAGCCACTCACATAGTCCGGATTACAGCTGGAACTTATGAGTCTGTCACACATCCTTCCATTTATTTAGTCAACGTAATGTAATATTTCACTACTTCTCATCACGTTGGGTCACTGGACTGGTTCAGTTCCTGTTAGACCTTTTATATGGCCAGGAAAGTTGACTGCAGTTGGAGGCTGAATGCCTTGCTGAGGGACACTTTGGCAGTAGTTGGTGGAGAGCCTCTTATTGGCCCAGACAAAGGGGATTCAAACAAGTTACAAGTCTAGATTGTGGTTAGAAATCAAGTTATTAATCCTCCATGTGAAATTAAGACTTTCTTGATGCATGACCTCCTGCTTTGTGATTATAGTTTTATGCAGAACTTCCTATTTCATGACTCTGGCCAAGTAACGATTTCATGGAGGTTTGCATTCTTAGATAATACCACAAAGATTAAAGGAAAATCTTTTATATCAAAACAAGATATACGGGATATCATGATTGCCTCTCCGTGCCAAAAGACATGAGGGCTCATCTCTATGATCATATTTGATCTGAGTTCTTTGTTGCAGGGCAGATAAATCACACTTTAGCACATGCAGCTATCTGCAATGTCTGGCTTTGTTTTGTGCAAGGTTACTGCTAGGTCAACACTTCACAACCTGATTTAATGAGACCCAATGCATCTGTTCCTGGTTTCACACCAGTGCCATCAAGAGCTAAGTGGAAACAAGCTTCACTCTACACCCTGGACTGTTTTTTATGGGTTCATACAATTATTCATAGAAAACTACAGTTCCATTTGCGTGTCTTGAATCAGGACATCCCTGTTGCTGCGTGTCATATTCAGCCTGCATCTTAGACAGACATGTAACACTGCTGTCTTACAAAAGTCATTTTCTATTTGAAAATTGCCTTTACTATTTTTCTGTTCTTGCTACTGGACCACTTTTTGCTGTCATTTGAAGCATCACAATATCAGTATCAAAGAGTTAAATTCATGCAAAGAGCTTGGAGTCCATGTACTGCAACACTTCAGCATGCGGCCCCAAACCCTTGGCACCCCTCTTCTCTGGGAGCAACGAGTGTGCGCACCCAAGGTTGGCAGTACAACAGGATTATGGATGTTTTCCCAATGACTAGAGGAACTCATGCCCTAAAATAAATGACTTATTTTATTTCAAATGACAGACCCACTTCTTTCCTAATACACTTGCCTTTGGCAGGCCCTCAGTCACTTTGTTCTGCAACAACAGAGGTTTGCTCATTAAAGTATCCAGTGGGAACACTAAATGTTGATTTCACTGGGATTCCGGGAAGCAAAAGAAAAAAATGCATGCTTCCCAAGGGTCAAACCTATCCTCCCTGGTAGATTGAGGCTATGTTTCTGCTGTTGAGGTGGGGCAATGGGTGGTTGGGTTTTGAGCAAGGGTTGAGATTATGGTTTCAGTGCTAAAAAGGGCAACATGGTTGATGTGGTTCTTGATACTAAAGCGCTTCCTAATTCAGATGACAGGGCGCCATAAATTCACAGACATTTTACTCATGACCTCAATCATGAGGTTCTATGACTTGGTCATAGAAAAATGTTCATTTTAACATAATTTAGCATCATTAACATCATATTCAGTCATAAATTCTTAATTGTCTTAAACCCAGTGAAGAATTCTGCCTTCGGGGTGAGATAATTATAACTTTTTCCAGTGTAGTTTCACTTTTTCTTAGTTTGTATTCCCTCTATTTGTCATGCTCAACTTTTCAGTGCTTTTCGATTGTCCATCATCACCCAGACCATGTATGTTTTCATACAGTCACCTAGGAAATTGAGCTTGGAGAAAAGATAGAGGAGAGGAAGTGGGATTGGTATACACCGGAGAAAGTCAGTGGTGGACAGAGGAGGGCCGTGGAGACAGGCAGGTATTTCACACCAGGGTGACTGAAGTGGAACATAGCAGTTCTCCTTTAAAACCTGTGTTTGTATAAGAGGCTACTCTATCCACCCTCAGCCTTCTAGCTGCGAGTCTGTCTCTCTGCGCTGTTTAAACTGACAACCTAGTGCCAAGCTCCACATCCGTACTTCCAAGCTGGATACATCAGACTATGTGATCTTGAAGTCTTTTGATAGCTCAGTTCAGTTTAGCAATGATGATCCAAATCTCTCACCTCATCAAAGTTTTCCTTAACATGAAAAGCCACTGGTTCCTGTTTTTCCAGTTAAACATTCTTTGAATTAATTGCAGCCAGTTTACTTGAGGGTGTCCATCCTTTTAAATTGTTTTCTGCTCGCTAAAGACAAACCTCAGCAGAAAATGCTGGTTTACTGTGTCACACGTTGACATCCTCTGGCACAGCCTGGAGACCCACCCTGGAACGTGCTGTGGACTTGAAACCAGCCGCTAGTGCCAGACCCATAGCCAGTCTATGGTGTGTGCCACGTGGACTGTTCCAAAGGCCTCGACCCAAATATGTCTGCCACAGAGCTACGAGCACGGCTTGACTTCCCCGTATTCCCTAATAGCCCATTTTTTCCTGGCCTCCACATCGTTTAGTTAACCCCTTCACTCCCTGCTGTCTGCACCCACAGGACAGATGGTCTGATGCAGCGGTTACAGCCACAGACATCACGCCACTCTTGGGCTTTTCCTCTTCTTGTTCGTATAAACAATGAGATTGTGCAAACTCTGTTCCGCTGTTGTCATTATCATGAAGATCTCCGCCATAATGATTAAATCTTTCTAGCCAAATTGTATTATGAAAGATAACAGGGAAAGTGGATAGGAGAAACTCTGCACCCTACATACTTTAACATATAGTAGTGGGAGTTGTTTTTCTTCCTACCTCAGGAACTGGACTCCCCTGTCCACATTTTCTCATATATGTCACAAGCTCATGCGTTCTGTACTAGAGTTCAAAATCTTACATTTTGAATAGAAAATGCTATTTTAAACTATAAAATACCTATAACCTAAATGTAAACTTTTAGTAACATCAAATGTTCAACAAATATTTGCCAGTGATGCAATTGATCCTAAACCAATCCAAATAATTGTATTTTTAATCACAACAACAAAATGAAAGTCAAAGGGTGCACAAACCTTTGCACATATACATCTCCTGCTTTTGTTTATGCTGGTGCTCATAATGGAAAATAAACAAGGCTTTGTTCTAACTGTACTGAGTGCTGCCTCACCACTGTGTGAAATAGTCATTTTGATTTTGAATTAATGTAAGTATGTAACATTTTGTTTTGTGGATTATGACTCACTTGTAAATGGTCAATTTAATAAACAAGGTATATGATAGTGATCTTATTGTGTGTTACAATAAATGTACCACAGTAAGTGAATAGTTTATCTTGACTCTGTTTCTATTATGACATACAACCCTCATGAACATCATCAACAATATGGTGTAAAAATGATTTATTTATGAAACAGGACAATCTCTTACAATAATGTTTGTAGGAAATGTATATCTAACAACAAACCCTCAAAAAATGAACAAGCTGGAAACCGAACATGAATGCTATACAGACTAACAACAACAAAGTTGTCCACTGACAAGTCCTTGATTCACACTATACAACCAAACCCAAACCCAGTCACACTTAGCAAGCCCTTGATCTGGATCCTTTTTCAATGAACCGTATAATGAGATAGTTTACAACATCCGAGTGACACTCATGGCTAGCATGTGAATGAAAAAAATACTTTGTATAAAATGTTTTGTATCCAATCTCATCTCCCTCCCCCACACACAGTAGCTGACTGTTAAACCTCAGACTATTAGTTGTCAACGTGATATGTCACTTTGTAGGCTTTTCCCTTTTTAGCACACACACCTCAAGCTCCAGAGTACACTTCAGACTAGTGGGAATCCACAAGTCAGGCTTTCCCCCAGCTCTCAATATCCACAAATGCATACAGGCAAAGTTACAGTACACCCTCAATATTATTATTACCGATTTTCCCTTGTTTGTAGATGTGTTCGAGGTACAATCTTTCTACTAGATTTTCTAAATTAAAATAAGAAAGTGGTGCTGACTACGGCTCCCCAGAGCAGCTAATGCTTTACATGTTGTACCAAAGTGAAATATCGCTTTAAGGATAACGACAGCTAACAAAATAAACACAGTGGCTTTTTCACATACACATACTACCATAATAACTACGCAGTAACCATCACATACATAAACACAGCACGTGCATCTCAACGGTTGTGTCGAAAGCAGCCGGTGTTTATCCATTAAGAAAGAGGAGGCCAGATGTCATTTCGTAAACTAACTCAAGTAAGTGCATGACAACACTACAAATCTTGCGATACGCTATCTTGATGTTTGTAATATTCAATTGTGAATTTTGTCAGTGTATACAAATAAATAATTATTTACAATCTCTAGCAAAAATGCAAACAAACAATTAAAAAAAGCAGAGCATAAATAATTTACAAAAGAAATTATAATACAGACTTAGTATAAACATCTTTGGTATTTATGAAAATGGCCTCATTCACTCAAGATCTCTATAAAACAACATTCAGGATGATAAGAATGAGTAGAAAAGGTGATGGACTTGAGACAGCTCAATTATAATGCTTTGGTTACAGTTTCTGTTCTGTCAGGTAAATTCAGACTGTAGGTTTAGTTGCTGAGCAAATGAAGCCATGAAATGTCCTGAACTTGGCTCTGAGCCTCACGCTTCTATTCCCAAATAAACACAAACTTAGCAAAGTTGCAGAATAGCAAGAAAAAAATCAGTTACAAGTTGTAGAAAATAAGGAACTGTAGAAAAGCACATATGTAAGTGGTTGTACAATGAATCCCTTTAAAATGTAGACATTGGTACATTAGTTATAATTAGATAGTTTGCAGAGGCTCTATTTATTTGTCCACTCTCATCTGTTTTTACTTCTGAGGAAAATATATTTCATGCGCTGTAAGGCACTTGAAATTGAAAATGGCCACGGCTTCCTCTTCAGTGGCTGGATCGAGGCAAAACATGGGAAGATGCATTTCCGTTGAAACGTATTTATCAATGACGTGGTGTTCAGTTTAGAGAATCTTGTCTTTTGCCCTCTGACGGTTTTTTCTATCCAACGTCATTCAGTTATCTGGGGAAAGATTGGGAAAATAGCTTACCAATACTGGCACATTTACAACACCAGCTAGGACACTGCAGCAGGTTAAACATAGACGAGCGACAAAGTGCAGCAATGAGATGTGCATTATGTGCATCAAAAAGCGTGACAATGGTAACATGATTACAATGGTGAAAAAGCAGCAATCTCATTTTCCAGTGTTTAGCATGAGACCTTAAGTCCTTGGAACAATACAACAAGGCCTTTCACAATGCATCTGGGGTGTTGTAACTGGGCAAGCTGACAAGCAGCAACATAGCGTGACTTCAGCCAAACACACAACAGACAACCCTTCATCATTACCTTGTGAACACTGTTGGAAACTCCGGTTTATCTACGTATTGAAAAAGATGGTGAAGGTTTAAAGACCTGTCCTGCATCTTCCTCACTTTGTCACACATGCACACACACACACACACACACACACACACGCACACACACGCGCGCGCACACACACACACACACACACACACGCACACATAGCGTATGTGTCACGGTGGTGTACTGTTTTTTATTTAGGTGTAATGTACATGTAGCGTTGGCTAATGACAGGTGTAAATGACACCTGCACTACACCTATGCTGCACTAGATTTATTATGTACATATTTATGCATTTATGGCACTTAAGGCATTGGTTATCTCTACTACAGTAACATCTGGATGACTGCACAGAAACGCCTGACTTGGGAAAATAGCCAAGCTCAGACTCAATGAAAGAATGGCTCACCTAGCATGCCAAGGCCCTAAGGAAGGTTTCTGTGTCCTGATTCATGGTTAATCTTTATAAACACGTTATTAGCCAAGTCTAATGCTACAGGACGCATTGTGTGGTGGACAGATCCCTCAAGTGGACAAAAGTGGGAATTACAAGGATCGATCTTTCTAATCAAAAGATAGGCTATTCATTGGACCAACAATAAAAAGAAATTGCATCTCTGAGTCAAATTGTATCAATAAAATTACAATTACAAATGAGAAAGCCTAACGTTTTTCAAACTGGCAAAAGAAATTACCCTGACCTTGTTACCACAGGGCTCAAACAAAACAAAACTGGTTTACATTGGGTTTAAACACGATGAGCTCACTGCTGGATGAGATGCCTTCATGAGTTTGGGCTTTCAGCTGCCTGCACTTGTTTAGGTAGCATTGTCCTTAGGGTCTTGGCAAGGTGAGTGAACTCTTGTGTATTTGGCAATTTCTATTTTGAGCTAGGAGTTATTTTAAAAAAGGCGGGTGTGCAGACATGCAGGCGCTACCAGGTAGATCATTATTAAGTGGCCATATCGTCTAACACATGAACGTATGTGCACAGAAGTTTCAGGTCAGCATTGCAGGTACTTGTTCTGTAGAATTTTGGTGGAATGTTAATGTCACACACACACATACACACACACACACACACACACACACACACGCACACGCACACGCACACCTATACTTAACCAATAAAGCAGAAATATTATCTTTAGAAAATGAAATGAAAAGAAAAAAAGAAAAAAAATGAAAACGATTTAGAAAGTGATGACGGTGTTTCTACTAACCTCTGCACTCATACTTGAGGTCGGAGAAGAAGACCAGTTCTTGTGAGAAGACGAACAAGCCTAACCTTCCCCCGGCAAACGTCTTGTCATAAATTGGTCCTGAGTCGGCCATGATCTGTTTGCCTTCATAGACCACAACCCTGGAAAACACACATGACACAGATTTGGTCCTTACTGTGTTCATACACCCATATCAATATATCAACCCATATTCGTCACCCCTTTAGTATTTTTGTACACTTCTTTTCTTTCATTCAAACTTTGTCTTTGTATGATATATGTAGGCTGCATTTGTGATTAGCATCTTGGCATTCGCTCACACACTTACAGCCCTCATACTGATTACATATCATAGTGACTACGGTACATCGCTCTCTGGGCCGAAACCATTTAAGTTGCCCATCACTGAGATAGAGGAACATGATGTTTTTCATAGTTGTGTCATGCATCTTTTTCTCTACCTGATGAAACCTGTTTTCGGTCTATGGATGAGGTGCCACCTGTAGGCTGTGTAATCCTTCCAACCAATGTTTTTGGGGTCGTGCCACAGAGTACGCACCTAAAACAATTAAAGACACTTAATAGAAATGCAACCATAAGCCTTTTAAATACACCAAATAGCATTCAGACTGCGGCCTACCTGTCCAGGAGTGTTGCCGGTGTGCCACAAAGCATTTCTGAGGTTCTCTCCAGTGCCGGTAGTAGAGTTGACTACTTTGAGTGAAACGCCAGAGATGCCAAAGGCCTTGGAGGGCTTGTCTTCCCAGTAGGTCTGTGTGATCTGCTTCCACATCACTACATAGAAGCGCCCGCTTGATTGGTAGCCGAACACAAACCCTGCATAGTCATCATCTCTATCTGTGTTCACGTACATTGTGCCACTGAAGTCCACTGAATTGAAGTCATCAAAACCCACTGCAATGCCTGGGTCAGAGTTGGCGGTCTGTACAAGCTCTTTGCCCTGGTGTCTGACGACCCAGTTGGGATCAATCTGAGTGGTTCCCTTGGGATCCAAGTGGACCATCTGGAACTTCCTGAAGTCTGTGACACTGATGGCGTTGTTCTCTGGGCACACGTCAAAGATGTCTGGGATATTGTCGTTGTCAAAGTCATCTTTGCAGGCGTCACCTCTTCCATCACCTGTTAATTACAATAATATCATCAAAATGTTTTTTTATCTTCATTTAATTAGATATGCATTTTATACACCATCTTTTTTCCTTTTGTTTTAGTTTCCATCAGCCTTTGTGAAAATATCTACTGGCGGCTAATATTACTGCCATAATATTCCCATTGCAATGAGAGTTGAGGTGCTCCACCAAGTATTAAAAGTGAATGGAAAAAATAGCAACTCCTCCCAGGAAACTAGCTTTAATACATTTGCCAAGTCTAGTAAGCCAAATCCGCCATCTTTTCATGCTGTGACAATCTCCACTGATACTTGTAACTATCTGAGGTCTGAAGTCTATTAGACCCAGACTGTCGGCCATGAGCACACAGAGGAGAGGACGCCAGTAGCTAATAAAGCCCACTGCGTGGACGTAGCTAGCTGCTTTTTGTCGGCTGTTGTTATTGCACAGGGGACTAAACCGATTCTATCAAATAAACACTATCTGACGAGCTGTGAGGAGTGTGAAAGCAGCTGCGTCCAGGGCCTTCCTCCTTCGCGGCCTGTTTCCAGTTACAGACAGCTAAACAAACTCCAGGTAACCCTGCTTAAATTGGGCACTGTGGATTAATCAAGACAAAACCTGTTGGAAATAAAAACTTCACAGCTTGGCCCGTGCCCTCCTGGGCTCCGCAGTGAAGTCATGCATAATGACATCACCCAAGCTGACCCAGTCCTTAACTCTTTCCACAGCCGCTATATTTCACACCTAATGTAGCACTGCTAATTGTAAAGCGTGAAAGCATCTGGGAGACGGCGGACTGAATAATACCATAAGAAGACAAATGTGAAGATCATGCAGTGATGTGAAGGGTTAAATGCAGGAAGGCCATGGAGAGCGATTCCTATTAGAAGACATCTAGGATGGTAGATATAGAATATTGGTCCGTTACACAAACTATAAATCAAGGATATTGTTATTAATTCCTAGACTGACAAGTAGCTGCAGTATCAACATTCCTTTCAGAACAGGCCAAAAGATATTCAACATGCTGATGCATGGTGTGTGAAGGCATTTGTACATATTTTTAGTGTGCGTACAAGTGGCATCATTACTTATTGGGCTAACCCTGGCATCATACTCGACACAGAAGCTTTATTA
Organism: Anoplogaster cornuta; assembly: GCA_900683385.1. Classification (NCBI taxonomy): domain Eukaryota; kingdom Metazoa; phylum Chordata; class Actinopteri; order Trachichthyiformes; family Anoplogasteridae; genus Anoplogaster; species Anoplogaster cornuta. Next base: position 18,021 of record CABFOP010031494.1, read on the forward strand.
ATTGTATGTACTGTATGGAAATGTGTTGATTTGTTCTCTGTTGCATGTAGATCAAATGTTTTTATGACATTTCTGCTTCACTGGATAGAGCAACAGGGAAGAGCATAGGGCAGATGTGCAAAATGTCAAGAGCTGATTTCCTTTCAGGCTCACCATCAGAGTCCAACTGGTCTTTGTTGGGTGTCAGTCTGCAGTTGTCCTTCTCATCAGGTATACCATCATTGTCGTCGTCATAGTCACAAGCGTCTCCTTTGCCGTCCTTGTCGTGGTCAGCCTGGTTGGCATTGGCCACATAGGGACAGTTGTCCAGGTTGTTCTGATGGCCATCTTCATCAATGTCCTGGTTATTATCACACTGATCCCCTACCAGGTCGTTGTCTAAGTCGGTCTGTTGGACACACACAGCGGTTAACAACCAGGGCAAAAAAGTAACAGACTCTAATGTGATGTTCCAGTTACTGTTTCATTATATAAAATGTGCATAGAGTACCTGGTCAGGGTTGTGTAACATTGGACAGTTGTCACACTGGTCACCTACTCCATCCATATCAGTGTCCTTCTGGTCAGTGTTGTACACGTAGGGGCAGTTGTCATTCTCATTCAGGATTTCTGAGACACAGAGGGATAGTCTGACATTTCCTCGTCTATTCAAATCTAATAATAATAATCTAATAATGAACTGTCCTAAACTGACTGATGAATCACAGTGTTTCAATTCTGTGGCAACTCTTCTGTCCCGGCCATGAATTGCAGAATACAAAGACATTCATCAGCATTACCCAATACATAACAATTGCAATTAATTGTTTCTAAGGTGCTAATGTGTCGGCCTGGACAGTTCAGTCAGTAGAGCATGAGAGAGTGTCAACTATCAGCTTTGTAAATCACTTTGGATAAAAGCTAAACAACTGTAATGCGATCCGATTATTTTACCATCTCCATCGATGTCCACTGCGCAGGCATCCCCTTCTCCATTGTTGTCGGTGTCTATCTGAGCAGGGTTGTGCTCATAGGGACAGTTATCACAGCGGTCGCCGACCTCGTCCTTGTCAAAGTCAAACTGACGAGGATTGTAAAGGAGGGGGCAGTTGTCCTGAGGGGAGAGTATTGGCATCCAATCCGTCAACATTAAGTTCATCAGAAATCGGATTATGAAACGTACGAATCTGTTAAAACCTCTCCTACCCTCTCGTCTACAATTCCGTCATTGTCGTCATCCTTGTCACAAGCGTCTCCTTGACCATCTTTGTCAAAGTCCTCTTGTCCAGAGTTAGGCAGGCTGGGGCAGTTGTCCTGAAACATTAGTGAGCATTGTATCAGTTGTAACATGCAACCTCTAACTACACACTCCTAGTTTTAGCCCCCTTTCCTTTTCAACCTCAGCATAGTGACTCACTGCACCTTTGTACCACTATAACTACACTGTAATGTACTACACTATAAATTTTAAACAAACAATAAAGCAATTAAAGAACTCTCACTATGCCACTTTACACACATGTATTTTATGCTAAGTTATTATATTCTGGGTATCTTATTCTGTTTTTATTCTGTTTTACAGATAGGTATATTTGAGTTACCTTCTTGCAGTGATAGGTGGCGTTGGCACCACACACAAGGTTCTGATTGGGCCAGCCGTCCAAGTCGGAGTCTTCCCCGCAGATGAAGCCGTCTCCAGCGTAACCGGTCCTACACTCGCACTTGTACATAGGGTCACTGAAGTGGCTGAGGTAGATGCATTCGGCGGACTTGTGACAGTTGTGGGTCTTGTCCTTGCACGGGTTCTCCGGCTCGCACACCTGGAGGAAGGAAGGCAGGTGATAAGCATGATCATTTTGCTTAATAGTACTGTAAATAAAAGTACCTTTGGTATTGGTGTAAGCGTACTACTTGGCACTTTATGCATCATACACCCCTCTGTGACCCACATTTATATTTTAGCATAAGGTATTCACAGCTGCCACTCATTAAGAAAGGATGAACACGAATCCAGTTTGGATGCCACTCCATGAGCTCATGAGCACAGCGCGGCCGTCAGCACGAAGAGGCCTTGGATCGAAACGGAGAAATGGAGCCCACTGGTGCCAACTATGAGACAATTCCCCTTCTCCCAAATCAATTTGTGAAACTGGGGCATCAGATCAAAGCCAAGCAGCTGCGGGGCCAAAGAGTGACAAACTGGTCCACAAGGGACGCGAGTGCTGGTCAGAGTGGCATTGGCAAATGATCAAACTTTCCGCGGACTCTGCGAACTGTGAATTGATCACAAGAGAGCAGAGGACTGTGCGCCCCACTCAAGTGGTTTTAATATCTCGACACATCGTATTAACGAGTGGTACAGTACATTAAACATTCGGTAGTCGTGACAGGCGTGGAAATACTGAGTTGCTTTGAAGATCTAGTAGGTAGAGCAGACGTTTAAACAAACTGTTTCTATTCTACATCACTGTGTGGTGATACATATGACAGCACTACACTATTCAACATCCACGGTAAAAATATTGCCTTGAGACATTGATATATATATATACATATAGAGACATTGCCTTGCCTCTAATCTTACTATAAAAATAGCAGACAGATATGCAACATGTGTTTGTTATTAACAGTTGCCAACTTCCCTCCTCCTTCCTCCCCTCTGAGATACCGGGTCAATGTGTGCCATACTGATACATGGTTTAACGCTCTGCAAACCCTCCAAATATGAGGTCAGTAAATCATCATTCATAAATCTAGATCTGACAAGCAAAAATCCACACTACTTTTAACTGCCTTTTCAAATATGCCTGGAGCGAAAGGCCTGCAACTCCTTTCACATGCCACACTTTATTGAACGCCTGCCAATCACTTGCCTGATATTGATAGTGAACGATAGTAACACACCTGTTTGTTCTTCTTGGCAGCCTCAACTCCCATACCAAACGGTTGGGTACCCTTGTAGCGCTTTGGACAGGGCAGGCAGTGGAAACCTGGATCAGTGTTGACACAGCGCTGCGCTCCACTCACTTTGAAGCAAACATCCGACACCATATCACACTAAAGGGGGGCAGAAATCATCAGCAGATATGTTAGTATTAATATGAGCGAGCTCTAATTAAATATCTGCTTGATGCAAAAGAGAAAGGCAGGAATATATTTGCATGTATTTACCTCATTGATATCTTCACAGTGGGTACCGTTTCCACGGAAACCGGCAGGGCATGGCCCACACTCCCAGGATCCGTCCGGAGAACTGTTGCACTCCACACCACCAAAGCATGGGTTAGACAGGCAGCCATCTGCAAGGGATTTAGACAACGGTAATGAGTAAACCAAAAGGAAATAGATTTACACACTGCCAGGAAATATCGACTGTTCGGCTCCACAATTCAACGTTAATCTTTCATCTTTTTCATCTTAGCTTGTCGCGTCACGGATAAATTCCCAGTGGCTGGAATATACTTTTCATTATCTAACAGTCCAGACTTTTAGGCAAAACGTCAACAAGTTTTGATTAAAAAAAGAAATGAGTGGTGCTCACCAATAGGACAGTCCTTTTTGTTACAGGCGTCGCTGTCGTTAACCTCCCCGTGACACTTCTTGCCACCGTGCTGAGGTTGAGGGCTGTTGCACACACGTGTTCGACTTTTGATGCCGCCTCCACAAGTTGCAGAACAACTTGCCCATGGAGACCAAGGACCCCAACCACCATCAACTGCAAAGGTACATCAAGGAGGTAGTTATTAGACATCTATAAAATCTGAGTAACAATTCAGTAAATTATGAACACCACGCTTTCTATTCCATTGGTATTCAAATGGTTTATATCTAAACCCCAGTATGCCACACTCTAAGTCCCAACTCTGAACACTAGCCAGAGAAGCAGAAGCCTGGAACTTAATACTACAAGGAAAACATACTGAGCTGATTTGGGTCAGCATATCCCGAAAGACAGACGGGAGGCCAGTCCAAAACACATAGGAATGTAGCCCCGGGTGAGTCATGAGGCACGGGGTAAACTTGGTTGTTCAAGATGGTCATTGCTGTTATGGATATTGCTCTTGAGTGCTCCCCCCGGGCTCCATACTCACTAGGACACGGCTTGGCATCGCAGCGTTGAGTCTCTCTGCCGCTACCCTCACAGTCTTTGCCCCCTAGCTGCGGCACTGGGGAATTGCAGTGGCGTATCCTGGTGATCTGGCCTTCTCCACAGGTCACCGAGCAGGAGGACCACGGTGACCACAAACTCCACCCTCCGTCCTGACGAACTGGGCATCAAACATCAAACATGTCAGCCAGAGATCACCGAAACACAGATGGTAGGTATTATCCTCTAGATTCTCATTCAAGCAAATAGTAAAATGCATGTATATTCTACAAATTTGGAAAAGAAATGCCACCACATTCTCTGGGAGTAAACATTGGGTGATATTGGAGATGAGTGGCTCAATTTCAAAGATGTTCTATGATGCTCACTCCAGTATTTATGTCATTGTGGGTAAACCAACCAACAGTGGTTGAACCTTTTCAGCCAGTCACACAGATCCAGAGCAATGCTAGCTGCAACTGCAAGCACTAATGTATGTTAAGCAAGCAATTCATCAAACACCAATGAGTCAATTTGAGCATTAAGAAGAAATCTAGCAATGAAAGGATGGTGCCTCAAATACATCTAATAACTACATTTGTTGATGTGAGTCATCGTATAGTGGAACACCCTTTTGCCCAATGGGATTTATCTGGAATGCACCCCAACTGGGCACACCCTACTACCCAACCATACGAACCAACCCCCCTCTGATTCCTTCTCACTCAAATGGATCCATTTTCAACAGATACAAGAGGGAGGGAACTAAAAGCCCTTTTACGCTTTTCAACATTTCCATGAGGTTCCTCCATCCCATAATGTAACATGACATTTGCATGACCATTATTGTGCAGCTGTGGCAATTGGCAGCCATACGCTGATAACATCGGAATGGTGAAGCCCTGCCAAGAACTCTGGGTGGAGGCTCCTGTATGGTATATATTCAAAGGCTGACTCACCACGGCTGTCACATTTGCCCAGGCTGCACTTGCGGGTCTGGATGGAGGGCCCAGTGCAGGGGTTACTGGTAGCGTCACATGACCTGCCCCTCTGTTGAGTGCCCGTCCCGCAGGTGACTGTACACTCTGTCCACTCTGACCACGGGGACCAGCCGTCCTCACTGTCTTTAGCTGAAACACATGACAGAACTCACTCAGGTCAAACCACATATCCAACTCATTGTTCAAATAATAAAAAAAAGTTGATGGAAAACGGGTTTTCTTTTCACGTGACATCATCAAGTCCACAGTAGCCATTTTAGAGTGTGGTTCATTTGGCTCACAAAGACAAACCGGCATGATTTTAACCGTCATCCATGCATGAATGTGTGTTCATAATCGTGTGTTTATTGACTTGAACTACTTACGCATACACACGGGGCAACACTCGCCATCGATAAAGGAGGGGATGGCACAGGCAACTGGGGGGCATGTAATTTGGTGGCACACTATCTTGGACTCCTGCCGTTGACAAAGAGTAATGATATTAGTGTCAAACATATATGTACTGATTCTACACATGTTTCCATATGGGTTGGCTCTACCTGGCAGGTACATTTGGTGCAGCTGTCCACAACCCAGTCTTCCTTATCCTCGAACAGACGGCCGTCCTGCCAGCACATGTTTTTCTCTTTAGAGTTCTTCATCCTCCCAAGGGCCTCCTTCATGACTGTGTTCTCCTCTGTCTGAAGAGTTAGAATTGCAATCAAAAAGAGGAAAACAGTCAAGAAGTAGGAAAACCTCATGATAAAGTTGCAGTTCATCCTGTTTAGGGGGGAAAGGTTCCATAACTTGCCGCACCTGACTGTTCATCACTGCAAATTACAAATACTGAAGTCCTATTCCAAAGATTTTGTTGTGTTCTTTATATCGCTAATGGTTCTGGGAAAATAGCCCATTCAAAAGTGTTGCTCAGTTTGCACATTGTAACCCACGACCCGAGACCCGAGACCCAACTGGAGACCAGGGGATCCCTGACTGGGCTTCCGAACATGGGAACTGTCAGTGGAGGAACTACTGCCAAAGTGTTGATGTCTGCTGTGTATGTGTGTGTGCGTGCGTGTGTGTGTGTGTGTGTGCGCGTGTGTGTGTGTGTGTGTGTGTGTGTGTGTGTGCGCGTGTGTGTGTCTTGCTGTTGGAGGAATCAGGCAGCAGTATGCAGCACTAGAATCTGAGACACCACTTGGTCTGGAAGAGCCTCAGGGACCCTTCTCATCCCAGCCGTTTTTTCCCAAGGTTCATGCCCAGACTCTTATTGCTGGGAGGCTCCCAGAGGAAGCACAGGGCTGTTTAAACACAGCCAGACATTAGACTGGACCCAATCGCAGCCAGGGGAACACTTCCTATATCCACATGTAACATGTCATAAAAAACGGTCTGACTCACGCTGCCACAGATCTAGCACGAGTTAAACGGGTTCAGGCATCACTGGCTACTCTATAAACAGTCCTGGAGCGACTTACTGTTTGCTTTTAAACCAATGTAGGTTAGTAGTAACCTTATTCAGGCTTCCTACATACTGCTTGCTGCACAGGGGAATGTATCATATTACTCAATTTCGTATATTTTTCTAAATTGTCAATTTTCTCTCATCTTCCCCTCATTCAAACAGCTTGTCTAAAGCTAACACAAGTCATGATACATTTATTTTATTTAAGAGAGAATCACTTCAGGAGGTTAACATCCATCACTTTTAATACTTACCACTTTTTGCAGGCCATCGATAAGGTTACTGACGACAACGCGAAGGCCTTTGAGCTCCTGGAACATGGTGCTAAGTTCCTCGCAGGACCGCTCACACATTTCGGCCCCGGTCTCGTCCGTCTTCTGACCTATGAAGTTCGTAGTGATGGAGGGACTCACGTCGACTATTTCTGTGCTCTCGCTCACGGTGTTAGCATCATCTGGAAGGACAACAGAGGAGACGTTAGAGTGAATGAGAGTACGAGCAACACCGATGATGATTGGTGATGGAAAGCACATGAAAGATACGGTAATTGAAACACAAGGACCGGGGTTTCCTGTTTTGCTCTAGCTGGCTAAAAGATCACAACGTTGTGGTGTTCACCGTGTTTATTATGTTCCCTAAAACAGATGTTCAGTCAGTGGTATTTGATTTGAAGATTTATCTTCTCTAGATGGGGACGGACAGTAAATCTTTCCACCAGAGATGAGACCAGGTGGGGTGTGGGTGGAGCTCGAGGGGCGGTGGTCGAACAGAACTCAAAATAGAAGTCTGGATGCTCCTTACGTGATGAGAAAACCACACCATTGTCATAAATCTCCGTGACCTTCGAGACGAGTGGGCACTTCTGATGTGTACTTAACGGGCTGGAGTGACCACACAGATGGATTTACAAGCAGCCAGTGAAGCTGATTCATGGCCCTTCAGCAGATCGTACTACAGTTATTCGGTGGACGTAGTGGGTGATGGTGGTCGTATGAACGCAGCAGGCTGGCAGACTCTGCTTCTCGCTGGTGAACTGCTCTGTTCAAAGAAGGTTCATTGTCATGTCAGAGCACGAGGGCAGGGGAAGGCACTAGATAGCAGTTTCTAGATATCAACACAGCAGAATCCCAAGGGTATAAACTCCCTTGGGCATCCAGATGAGTTCATTTTAATGGAATGCTCCCAGTATTTATCAATCCTTATTAACATTGTGGTTTTTAGTCTAGATACATTTATCCTTTAATCTCATCCCACTATGCAGAATTTGAAAGGAAAATGTACCCTTCTTTAGCTTTAGGATTCCCTGAATCTGATGTTCCCAATCTGCAAATCTGGAATAGGAAATCCAGTTGAGTAAACTATAGAATGTGTCTGCCAGCTGTGCTCTTTGAACAATATGGGCAAACATCCCACCAATAGAACAGGACAGGGCATCCCACCATGTGGGTCTGACTGCATGTTTGGGCCATATTCATAGCATTTCATTATATTGTCTCAATTTACTGCATTTTAGTGTTTTCTGTCTCAAACCACCAAAATGCAGATATATCATGATAACGTTGTTTGATTAAAAGACAGAGCAAAGATACACACACAGCACTACAAGATCTCCATGCTGATTTGAAGGCCCACAGACCTAGTACTGTGGGGTTGTTTACAAAAGGAAAGGAATGCTGACCATTAAGGCCAAGCTGATATCTGCAACTGGTTTTGAGCTGGCCATGTAAATTGGTGTTGATTAATATGTGACCAGGGACTCTAAATCAGTCATTCTAACTCAGCGTTGTGCAAAGATGTCCCACTGTAGCCAAAGCTATGTTTTCTTTGGTTTTGAATCTGGTGGACTCATTCAAATCTCAAGAGCGCTTCACGCTGCGTGAGCATGTGAATGTATGCCTGCCTGTCTGTGAAAGTATCTACACATTCTCCTCCTTGATAGGTATTCTCCATTTTCAAAGCAGAAAGAGGAAAAATTAAAAGCGTAAAAGCTAGGGTACTTTTAAAACTACTCATTAATGTCCAACATGATGCTTTTATGAGCGTGGCTTGTGTGAGTTTATGAGTGACTTTTGCCATTAGAATTGCTACCAGTGCAGAACCTTGGCTGGTCCCAGCTTGTAGACAATTTCCAGACCTTGGTGACATTTGTTAAACATATAAACTCATTCAGCTGGAATTGAAACCT
>CABFOP010033255.1:2911-13522 GCA_900683385.1 Anoplogaster cornuta
GCGGCAGTCCTGGTTAGCGTCCACAGCGGAGGGTGGGGGCTGGCTAGTGAAATCACATGGCTACTGGGTCAGGCCATGTTAGCAGCCACAGCTGAGGCTGGGGGCTCGCTGGGTCCGGCCATGTTAGCAGCCACAGCTGAGGCTGGGGGCTCGCTAGGAAATCACATGGCTACTGGGTCCGGCCATGTTAGCAGCCACAGCTGAGGCTGGGGGCTGGCTAGGAAATCACATGGCTACTGGGTCAGGCCATGTTAGCAGCCTCAGCTGAGTCTGGGGGCTCGCTAGTGAATCACATGGCTACCTCTGTCAGGGCGGTTGTTGTTCAGGCTTGCATGGGCCTTCTCGTTTGGTCGTTACTGTGAATGCCTGAAGCATTGCCAGCGATCGCAGTTTAATCATTACCGAGCTAAGCTGTAGTTTAATAACCATTAGGAAGTGCTGAAACAGCCAATCGGCGTTGGTGGTTCAGTGGGTGGACAGTGTTTTTTATTTTCTGCGACGCCAGCAGCTGTAAAATGGGAGCTCATGGATGACTTGTCTCGTTCCTTGCTTAACGTTATAACCTTTAACCTACTTATTTTACTTTTGTTTTGGCTGCCTCCAGGCTGTACAGTGGACTCTGTCACCTTGCTTAAGGGAATGCAATAAGCTTCACACGTCACTTAAATGGTATTCATAGATAAATTACAAAAGACAGTGGTGAATATTGGTTAATCTGAGTTGGACCTTTAAGGTAGGCAATCATTTACTTGATCAGAGTGCCTTGCATACCTCAGTCAGGTTTTTTCTGTTTGTTTTCTGTTTGTTTGTTTTTCCTCCACAAATGGCCAACCTAAATACCAAGACAAAAAGACCCACCTCTACTGCTAGGACTTCCATTTGACCAAGTTTTAAATTATATTTGAACCCGCCGAGAAGCACGTGGGATGGCAGTGATTGCAACACAGTCACAGCAGAATATATATCATGTGTCCCTGGTCAGCTCACCCAGCGTGTTTTCAAGGCACTGTATTCAGGTCAACAACACTCATCATGTAACTTACTGCTGTAGATTGGTTCCTGCATTTTTTATCTAGTATATGGTTTTCTTTCCACCTTGGTTGCTAGCTGGATTTTACCTACTCACTGTGAAAGGTGCGTGCCGTTAGTGTGTAGTTGTACGCTTAAGTTGTATGATAAAAACGGATGTCCACGCTTTTAAATGTGCCATAAATATCAGCATGGCCCAAGCTGGAGGTATGCACAAGGACTTGTTGATCCACAGCTCTTGCCTGCTGCATCTAGTCAGCTGCCTGGCATTGTGGGCTGTGTCCAGAGGCATCTGAGGAAAACCTATTTTTATACTTGAGTCTGGGGGCAAAGAATCTAGTGTTCATAAAAACACCAAGGGCCACTGGTCCACGGGGCTGTTAGTGTTTTCATATGACAGCAAATATTGACCTCATTGTCACTTAATGGTATAGTTGAATCTCTCGGTGGTCTCGAGTTGGGTTAGAGTCTTGCATCCCATGGCCCAAAGCTTTAGTCTATATAATTGTTGTGAATCATTGTTTGGTGTGCTTGGAGTCATTCATCTTGTTCAGATACACCTAACAACTAACTATTTCTACCTTTTCTCAACAGTATGAAGTGAAACGGAATCCAATTTTTGTACCATCCGCAACTGCTTCAAGTTCAGATCATAACGAAACTAAAGAGAAACATCCCAAGACAAACAAGTTGCAACTCTCAAGACATAAAAAGGATCACTTCAAGGATTTCAAACACAAGAAGCAACCAAACGTTGAAACGACCAAAGACGAAGACAAAACAGCTGCGCAATTGTAACACGCTGAAGAGAAGCAAATCCTATGCCTACGCAAATACTGAGAAGACTATAATAATTGATCTGAAACCAGAAGTTTGTGCCTACTCAACAGCTTTGACAAAGCACACGTCCCAACGCTGCTCCTCGCCCTCCTCCTCGACACCACCGCCTCACCCCGGGGTGCGGAGTGGGCTGCTATCTGCTATTTTTCCCTCCCCCCCTATAGTCTCCCATCTATCTCTCCCTCCTTTCTTCTCCCACTGTTTTCATTGTACTTTTTTTTTTCTAAGCAGTGTTATTGCACCTGCGTTTGCCTTTTTTTGCGCTAGATTTCTCTCCCATTTTTTTGCTTTATGCAACCATCTAGAACTTGTGCCAGAAACCTGTAACGAATAAGTGTGTGTGTGTGCATGAAGAGATCTGCAACAACTTTGTAGTCATCAAGATCCCGACCTCTGCAACTGTCAAGACACCAATTAAAGGTGGGTCTCAAATGTTGGGTCACTTTATAAAATTAGACATAACGGATTACTGTGTCAACTGTACTGCCCTGAAATTTTGATTAGGCTAATCATCTTTTCAGGTTTGTCTTGATGTTTTTGAATGATTTCAAGGTCTTCAGAAGGCCTTCCTCCAAAATGCTGAATTGTCCTTTATTCCAATAAGGGATTTTATCATTTCTACAAAGGAATCATCAAATTGCCCTGCATTGACGAGAACATTACTAGGAAAAAGGGCGGGTTGGGTGGAATTCAGATTGAAATGGTGAAATTGACTTGGTGTTTGTGTAAATTAACCTAATACTCAGATGTGCAAACACAGATTGGGGAATGCTTTCAAATCTGCTGCAGTTTTCCAGCTGTGTTGACATGGAGCAGCAATGTGGAGGTTGTTTTTATCACTGAACACAAATAACTCAATGTCCAACTGTCCTTTTCAACTTGACTAAAAATTATGCGACTCACATAAATGCGTGCACTACCATTTTTAACATGGCTTTTTCTTAAACTGTATTTGGCTTTGTGACCTCGTGAATCAGGGTTTGGGGTCCTCAAATTTCGACTGGCAGCAACTGAATGTTTATTTGTAGCAGCTGATTTCACGGATTAACACTTTCAACTGGAGAGAGGGAAACCAATCAGTGAAAAACCTGCATACTCTATAGCACGTTGTGCCTTTCCCTCATTTAGAACAATTGTTATGACTGATAGCGAGTTCAGAAGATCGGATTCTGACAGTAATACCAGAGAATTACACTTTGCCACTCTGCGAATTAGGAATCTTTCCAACTTTGCATTCCTCAAACTGAATTGCCACCATCTCTAAACAAACTTGTTAAATTTGATATTGGGACTATTTGGCAGCCTGCCCACACCCACCCCACACCATTTTCCTACCCTGTCCTTAAGTCGTGTTCTCCCTGTTGTTGCCCTACCTGAAAAAGCACACAGCTCTTTCCCTGTGATTGTGACACTTGGCACACTGGCTGACCAATCTGCCTTACCCGTTATTTTTGTCCCTCTCTTAACCCTTGCAGACATCCAGCGGTGTATCATTGGGTGGTTGCATAAAAATATTACTTAACAGTCAAACAAAAAAAAATTCACAACTAATCAAGTTCAACAAGGGCTCAAGTTTGGGCCAAGTTTATGGGAAAATATGGGCAGCCCCTGGAAAGGCTTTGTCGAGTTTACCTTGCCTGCGTCGCCACCCACCGCGTTCGTTAGCGCTGACCTGAGCAGCACCTCCCCCGTCGGACTCAGCCTGTCACCGTACGGCCGATCCGTAAGTTCCACCTTCCCACCTCTTTCCTACGTGCCCCCTCCCTCCCCACACACCCCATCGAACACCCATCTACCCACCTTGCCCTGCATCCCTCTCTGACTGGCCTAACCTCTTCCATTCCTTCCGGGCTCCCGAGACTAGCCTCTGCTCAGGTGCAGTATTGCAGGGTGAGGGGTGTTGTTACATGGGTCTGGAAATTTGTCTTGGGAAAATCCTGGAGTGCCTCTTTTTTTTTTTTTTTTTTGGCCCTGCGTCACACTCATGGATCTACTAAAGTAGCAACATGGAAGGAAGATCAGGCTACATTTAATGTGAATGTTGGTACTGATTCGCTTGAAATCAAAGTAACGCAAAAACATGCTACATACCGATTGGATTGCTGAAAACAGACTGAATAACATGAAAGTGTTCAGTATGTCATATATAATTCATAATCCCATCTGTATTGCGCAATACCTGTTGGATCATTTCTTATTCTAGAAACTAAAAAGCTTTTTGACATTTACTGTTTACTAATTGTGAGTAATCTCTTCATGGACCACCAGAGCTGAATGCTTCGGTATGGTGCCCTCTGTACCTGAAGTCCTGTCCTAGAGAACATGACCTAGTGCAGGACCTAACGGAGCAGGCTGCTCTGGGACCCCCTCATAACCCATCACCAACTCGCTGTCCACTATAGATGCACCGCTACTTGACCTGTCATCTGCATTTTTCTGATTACCTCCACTCTTTGTAGTTTTGCCTTATTTGACCTTGGCCAATAATATTAGCAACATCACACTTTTACCATTTCACCTTACCTGCTGCACGAAGAACTTGGTTAATCACCCCTTTTCAGCTACGATCAGTCTGCTTACTCTGTAGAGCCGTTCCTGTCTGAATGCATTAGCTTTTTTTGAATCAAACCACTAAACATTAGTTCTGTTGGTCGACATTGCAGATGTGCGCCTGTCACCGTTCTAAAAGTGGACACCACGTTACCCAGTGGCTTGTTGGTATCCAGTATTCACACCGTGTTTTAGGGTATCTGTGGTACTGTAGGTGAATTGGTAATATACATATAGAGTCAGAGAAGACTTGGAAAATCCCCATATGATCAGTGGTGTCGAGTACGAGATCTTTACCTTCACATTGGATCCCAACTGGTTTCTGAAACGACATTTGGTTTAAAATTCCCAACAGTTTTTTGTTAGTTCTATAAAGCTCCTCATTTTGCAAGCCGTTGCCCCCTCCCAACAGCCTGTCAAAGTGCTGCCCCCAGTGTCAGAAATGGAGAGAGGCTGCTCTGAACCTCCGGTGGCTCGCGACACTGCCCCTGCCCCGTCTACCTCCACTGGTCCCGTGACTATTCCCCGCTCCTCCTCGGTCTCCTGCCACCCCCACCCAGGAAGTAAAAAGCACAAGCGGGCTCCCTTGTATCAGAGATCAGTAAGTGGCCATGTGGAGTTGTGCCCACACTGACTTAACAGCCCGGTGTGCTGCTACGGTGTCATTTGACTTACGCTAACAGCATGGGGTTTGCACTTTTGTGTGTTGAACAACTCTAAGTGAGGCCTATTGAATAGATCTTGATAAGGAAGGGTTTTTCCAGCATCCCATTATATTGACTAACAGGTTGGCTAGTTAGGAAAGGGTAGTTTTTTTTTGGTTGACAATTTAATCTGGTTGGAATTGCATGAAAAGTGTGCCTAGGTTTATTAGTTGGGTGTTTTTGGACTAAAACGATGCTTTGCTGAGTAGCCTGTGATAGTGCATGATACTTCCAAGCCAGCTAGAAATGACCATACAGTGTGGTCTTTCATTGGCAGTGAATGGTCTGAATCATCGTGAAATACCATCTAGGCGTTGTCTGTGCTCACCCCTATTCACAAGTGGTAATGGTCCGATAGGCCTGGAAGGCTCTAATGGAGCTTTATGAAGGATATATTGGTCTGTTGTTGTGTTCTTTTTACTCCCTTCCTTCCCCGGATGTGTGCTGTACCCGCATGTTGTGAAGTGTTTTGGTTTTGTTTTGTTTTAAAGGTTGACATCAGGGGCTGTATTAAACTGTGGCCGTCATCCTTTTTTTGTCTGCTCTGTCGACATGTTAAGGCTGCATTTTTCTTTTTTAAACTTGTCTTTTGTGTGCGTGTAAGTAACTAGCCTTTCCTTCTCCTTTTCCCCAGATGAGTTTTGACCCAGGCATGCTCCATAACAATGGGCACACTGCATATGCCAACGGCACAGGGCCTGGCATCAGGGAGACGGGTGTGGTAGAGAAGCTGCTGACCTCCTATGGGTTCATCCAGTGCTCAGAGCGACAGGCACGGCTCTTCTTCCACTGTTCCCAGTACAATGGCAACCTGCAGGAGCTTAAAATAGGAGGTGAGGGCATATTGGACTTGTTTATTTGGATCTGCATGACTGATCCAAATAACCTGTGGCAAAAGAAAACTCTTCTTGGGCATCTTGAGGCCATGTCAAAGTTTCTTAAAATGTATACTATGCTAACTTAGATTTTAAGCAAATCTAACCGCAATGCCTGGCTTTCTCCTCTGCGTCTGTCTGTCTCCAGATGATGTGGAGTTTGAGGTGTCCTCAGACAGGCGCACTGGCAAACCAATAGCAGTGAAGCTGCTAAAGATCAAGCCAGAAGTGCTGCCAGAGGAGCGCATCTCGGGCCAGGTGGGGCCAGACTTGCACGCCTCTCCCTTTACTGTGCTGCATGGTTATATTCATCCAGTTAAGGAACACCATTTTACTTTTGGTTCTATACTTGTCTATGTCATCGTATAATATTGGTGTCCCCTGTTTGTCAGTTGTTGTTGTTGTTGTTGTTTGCTTGGTTTTTTTTTTGAGTGAGGATTTTTTTTTCCAAGCACATTGTAAATCCATAAATATATTCCAATTGCCATCATTTTTGGCATTTGATCTATAAGATTATGAAAGACCACAAGGTTTCAATGCATTTACAATGTGCTTGAATTTCATTGACGTTTATGTTTGTCCGTGTTGAATGTTTTAGCAGCAGTGATCAGTGAGCTAGTAGCAGCAACTGTAAAGATGGTCTAGTGATGTAACTGCTCAGTGGGTTGGTAGTCCATCTTTGTATTTCTCTGCAAAAGCTGATTTTTAAATGATATAAAATCAAAATTCAAAACATTGACTGGTTACTTTCTCAGCTATTTGACCGGAGTTTTATACTCCTCACGGTCTTGTGAACATTTGAAAATCAGCCATTTTATCAGTCTCCTCAGTTATTGAGATATGTAATTGCAGTAAACATTTAATCTAAAACTGGAAAAGTAAAACATTTATGTACATGTTGAATGGTTTCAGTTTTTCTTTTTTTAACAATGTACACCATTTGCCATTTCCTCGGTCCTGTAGGTTGTTTCAGCAATCCCAACACATTTGGATGGAAAGTCGGCTCCTGGACAGGTGCCCACCGGCAGTGTTTGTTACGAGAGAAACGGGGTAAGAGACACGGACAGGTTTCATTACAGCGAGACTGGAGGTCAGTTTAGTGCAAAATCATAGACGGGGAGGTTTCTTTCTCGATAATATAATCCAATATCTGTTCTGTGTTTGGTTTTGTTAAGGCTTACTTTAATCTGGATGATGTTCATTTTTGTCTTCTGTTTTGTTGATTGTTAACATGATTAAGGGCTAGGGTCAACAGGTGATATGAATGTTAAAGGAATTTGCTATTGGCGATGTACCTGCTTTTCTGGGCCTATTTTGTTTAGTGTATTCTTGTTCCTGTGGATAATTGGTGAAGCGTAGCTGCTATGATGTCTATTTTCAGTGCAGCTATAAAGGAGTTTGTTAGCAGAACAATTTCCAACTATCTGAAATATCAATGGTAAATGTCAGGTTTTGGTGTCAGCCCCTCTGAATCAAAGAGCAAGGGCTTCTTTCCAGACCACTTCAACAATCCTACAGGGAGGAATCCACTGACCGTAGCCTCAACATATATTATACAATGCAGCCACAGCTCGCATCTTTGTGGATTTGTTGTCTGTAGCATGTGAAATACATCCCCCCTCTTCGGTGGCTTTATTGTAACTTGAGCAACTAGGCACAGCAAACCGTGGCATTGTTTTCTCTAGTCCTTCTGGGAAACGTAGGGGATCGCTAACTGAAGTAGAAGTACACAGGCAGGTTGAGGGGAAAGCGGGTGCACGGCTGAACTTCACAAACTGATGTCCAACAGTGTAAGAGTGTCCTTTTAACCCTGTTAACAAAGCCTGAACCTCTTCTGGTATGACTTCCCACAGGAAGTGTTTTACCTTACCTACACTCCTGATGATGTGGAGGGCAACATCCACCTGGATACAGGGGATAAAGTCAGCTTTTACATGGAGACCAACAAGCAGTGAGTCCTTAAGCCATAATGTTGGTATCATTTCAATAATTCTAGGTTTGCACTGGACTGATGTATTTTTCTGTGTTTCAGTACTGGTGCAGTCAGTGCTCATAGCATTCACCTGGTGAAGAAAAAGCAAATGAGGTGCCAGGGTGTGGTGTGTGCCACAAAGGTATGGGCCTGCCAAAGCAACCTCTTTCCAGAACTTCCCCCCTGGGATCAATAAAGTAGTCAAGTATATCTATCAGCTATACCAGTGCAGATCCCCTGTTATCAGTGTTAAACCACGTGTTGTCTTTTTAGGAGGCCTTTGGTTTCATCGAGAGGGCTGACGTGGTGAAGGAGATCTTCTTTCACTACAGTGAGTTCAAGGGTGATCTGGAGGCCTTGCAGGCTGGAGACGATGTGGAGTTCACTATTAAGGACAGAAATGTAGGTGTCTTGTAGCTTTGCCACAATATTCAACTCACTGTTTTGTTTTTTTCTAGTTTAATTGCTTGTTGAACTTTTTCAGAAGCAAATAACTGAAGGATTTGTTTGCCCCTTAGGGTAAGGAAGTGGCCACCGATGTGAGGCTGCTCCCCCAGGGGACTGTAATCTTTGAGGACATCAGCATTGAGCAGTTTGAAGGCACAGTCACCAAGGTCATCCCCAAAGTTCCCACCAAAAACCAGGTAAATAGTTTACCAAATCTCTTGTCTTTAGAGAGGCTTTGGCTATAATCTCATCAAGCAACTGAATCTTTGGCGCGCCCACCAGCGATATAACGTACAACTGGACACACTTCCCTGCCCTTGCAGAACGACCCACTACCAGGTCGTATTAGTGCCAGGATTGGCTTCGCTGACAAGGAACTGCTGTTTGGGGAGAAGGACACCAAGTCCAAGGTGACCCTCCTGGAGGGAGACCATGTGCAGTTCAACATCTCCACCGACCGCAGAGACAAGCTGGAGAGGGCCACCAACATCGACATCCTCTCCGACACCTTCAGCTTCACCAAGGAGACGCGTGAGATGGTGAGGAACAGGGGAGAGCAAGTAATTGTCTTTAAATTTATTGACTGAAGTAGTGCATTTGTGTGGTATCAGTGTAAAAATGGACTTCATCTTTTGTTTGAGCCTGCATGAGGGATGAAGTCTTGTCACCGTAAACCCATTTGTAGTAACCCTTTTAGTGATTTTCAAAATGACTGCTTACTTTGTGATTGAAGAATGACAATATAATTGAGATCGATGATGATTCTTACTCCAAATGAGGGAAATACAAATTCTGTTAGGTTGTTTTCACATAGTTCTCTTTAAATGAACCGCTATCTAAGCGGACTGCTCTCAGACCACCTCCTAAGATGGTCTCAGTTCGTACCGTTTCAGAGGGTTCACTGAAAGTGGCTGAAATGTGAAAAGTGTGCAAACACCTTTACACAAACTAAGATGATTATCTCAATTATGCTGACAATGCCTGAAGAAAATTCGGTACTAAATTTCAAATTCATGATTTTGTATGATTTGAAGGATAGCCACATTCATTGTTTAACTGAATGCCTATGCAGGCAGTTGCACCTTTACCCTATTTTCTGTATTCCAGGGGGTGATTGCCGCTATGCGTGATGGCTTCGGCTTCATCAAGTGTGTGGATCGGGATGCCAGGATGTTCTTTCACTTCAGCGAGGTCCTCGAGGAGAGCCAGCTGCATATCTCTGATGAAGTGGAGTTCACAGTTGTGCCTGTAAGTCCTCTTCCTATAATCCATTTTTTTGGTACGACAATTCTACACAAAAATCCTGCTTAATTAGTAATGCTGAATGAAAATTAAGAGGTCTCCTGTCCTTTCAAGGACATGCTGTCAGCTCAGAGGAACCATGCAGTGCGTATCAAGAAGCTGCCCAAGGGCACAGTGTCTTTCCATACCCAGTCTGAGCAGCGCTTTGCGGGTGTGGTGGAGAAGGAAGTCATGGGAGGAACCACCAAGAATGCCAGTCCCAGCAAGAGCAAAGAGAAGGTACCATATTTTACTATTTGTTTTCCTTTCTTGTGCTCTAGTGTGTTTTTATTTCTTATTTTTCCATTCTGAGACCAAAGCATCGCTGTAGTTAAATCTAGAGCACCCCTGCTGCACTTAGGCCATGTCCACACGTATCCGGATGTTTTTAAAAACATACTATTTTCTCTACTTTTTGGCCTTCCGTCCACACGTAAACGATACAAAACGAAGGTTTTGGTCACTGAAAACGGAGCTTTTCGAAGATGCCTTCCAAGGTGGAGACTTTTGAAAACTCCGTTTTGCCTGTATACGTGTGGACGGGTGAAACGGAGATTTAGGAAAACGCTGACGTCAAACTTCAACTTCCGCATGGCAATTTGCTAATGCAATGCGCATGCGCCAGGAACCAATGAGCAATGGCGGCTACAGGATTGTTATGTTCGGTTCTGCTCGGTTTAATTGCATGTTTACAAGGCAGCCGAGTATTTGTATTCAAGTGTAACCTTAAGCAGCAACTCCACCTCCTCGTCCGTCCAAACATATGAATCTCCTTTCTGTTTTGCTTTCGCTATCTTCCAAATCGCCGCCTGATCAAGAAGACACTCAATACGCATGCTCACAATGTTCTTCTATGTTCGTTTGACGTTACACATTATCACCACCTACTGACCTGGCATGCTTATGGCATGCT
>CABFOP010033441.1:0-14104 GCA_900683385.1 Anoplogaster cornuta
CCCAACAGCGCCATCGCCGTTGCTAGGTGGTATTACATGTCACAGAAATGAATGGGTTTTGTCGAACACGAGACAACGGCGATGGCGCTGTTGAGCAGTTTATACACGGAAAACCGAAGCAGAACCGTGACCGAGCAGACAAATGGACCCGTTACTTCAAATTTACGAAATATTTAACAACACCGACACTCCCACTTTTGAGACAACTCCTGTGGCTTCCTCAGCAGTACTTTTTATTTGAGATTGGTGCATTTTTGAATAAGTGGGTCGGCGGCGAATTTTCGTTTTCCTGATTTTGGGGGGGAACGAGTGAGACTCTACTGCAGTATGCTGGAGAGTCTCATGTGAGGCTACTATTACGAAACGCTCTCACCCGGTTGATGTATTTTTTATGCTCCTGTTGATTCAAGTGAGATATTTCGCGATCCCTCTTTCGCGCCTTTAAGATACAATGTTGGTAACATACATTATATTGTGCCATCCGCATTGTGGGTCTGAATTCTGTATTGAGTTCCTTTGTGAGAAACTCTTTTGTTTCTACCACTGAACAGACCTCAACATTACCCTCATTGTTACTTCGGCCCGACATTATAATACATTCATTGCATTCTCTCCCACCAGTTGTAAAAGACTGATTTCAGTTCAGCTCAAGACTGCACCCCTCTGGGTCGTGAATGTGTGTGGTGAAGTCACATGTTTATTATGGCTCTTGAATGTCTCTCTCTCTTTCAGACTGCTTAGGGTCAAAAGTTTTTACACTCATCAAATCAGACATTAACGGCAATATAACGGTAAGATCACTCTCTATAAAAGTTTGACTGGCATCTTTCTTTCACATGCAACACTGTTTATACTGACACCTAGCCCTCCTGTTTATACTCCTGTTTATACTGTGTTATACTCTTTATTCCATATTTATGTCCATATTTATCCATACTTATATTCTGCACTTTACTACTATTTGCACTTCTGGTTAGAAGCTAACTGCATTTCGTTGTCCCAGTACTTGTACTTTGTGCAATGACAATAAAGTTGAATCTAATCTAAACATGCAAACTCAACTGACATGCATTTCCAGAAGATAAAGGCTGTATACGTGAAGGACCCCGCAAAGTATTCCACCCTGCAGCGGATCGTGGAGGCAGAGAAGGAGGAGGACCAGGGAGGTGAATGGCCTAAAGTCGGAGCAACCTTGGCCCTCATGTGGCTGAAGAGGTGCGGTTATGTTTTTGTGTTGAACTTTGTACTGTTGATGGTGGTGAGCGATACTAAAAAACCCAGGGCGCTTGCATGTTATTTTGTTTTTCTCCACCAGGGGTCTCCGTTTCATCCAGATCCTACTGCAGAGTTTGGCAGATGGAGAGAAAGAGGAGAACAACCCCAACCTGATACGTGTCAATATCACCAAAGCGTATGAGCAAGCGCTGAAGAAATATCACGGCTGGGTGGTGCAGAAGATCTTCCAAGTGAGGCACAAATGTTTTTATCCTCCATTTATTGCAATGATGATTTTAATTATCTTTAATTGCAGCGTTCAGAGGCAGGTAAAGCTATACGAAAGGTGCTCTTTGGATAACCAGGGGGAAAGTAGATGAGAATAAAACGTAGGTCCAGGGCACTCATTAAATATAATAAAAAGCTTTAATTAAAGGATAGTTCATATTTGAACAAAACAGAACCAACATGTTTCGGCCATCAGAGGCCCTTTTGCCCTGGTGAAGGCCTCTGATGGCCGAAACATGTTGGCTCTGTTTTGTTCAGATATTTTAATTATGATTGATTTTTTTTTTTTTAATCCTTTATTTATTCAGGGCGGGTTCACTGAGAGGCAAGGCTCTCTTTTGCAGGAACGCCCTGATCACATTCACACAATTTCACACATTCACACCTGGAAGCTGCCCAGTACAACCACAGTCTGATCTGCTGGCCACTGAGCAGCTCCACTGGAGCAGTTGGGGTTAAGGGCCTTGCTCAAGGGCACCTCAGTGGTGGTAATGAGGGAGGGGCAAGCGCTGCTTTTTCACTTTTCCCACCCAGATTTATCCTGCCGGTCCGGGGGATTGAACCGACGACCTTCCGGTCACAAGCTCGCTTCTCTAACCTTTAGGCCACCACTTGTTATACTTTGACATGATATATTGGTGTACATTGGCAGTGTTTTTAAGCTAAAATGGTCCTCCAATATAGCCACTGGAACTTAATGATCATATAACTTTGTGTTTCTGTCTTGCAGACAGCGTTGCTTGCTGCACCCTACAGATCGGACCTCTTGAAGGCTCTGTCGAAGGGACAGGAAGTCAAAGAGGAAGACTGTTTGGCAAATCTTCATCAGTTCCTGGTCAATTACACAGCCACTGTAGATGCCATCTACGAGATGTATACAACTCTAAATGCAGAGCTGGACTACAAGGCTTGACGTCACAAGACGTAACCGGACTACACCATCCTGCATGGTTAGTTTCTTATGAGCCTCCTGTGTGTCATCCCTCTCAGGTGTCAGAATAGTCCAGCTTTTGTTTCATTTCAAGAATTACTTTTCATTCATTCCTTTAGTATTTATTCATTTAATTATGTCCTGCCTTACTAAATATTAATATATTTGTTCTGAAAAAAGGTATGGATGGCCTTAAATTTGAAAAGTGCATTATACCACAAGTTTGTGTTTTTAAAGTATAGATCAATTTCAGGATTCCCACAGCTATGGTGTAGCTTTTACCCTTGTGCAGGTTTGTCTTGCTTGCTGCTCCACATGTAGCACTAACATGTGGCTTTCAGACGTTGTATCCTGAGAGTGTTATTACAGGTTATGGCTGTAAGGAGGGGAAAGCATTTTTGATAATGCTTCTAATCAGAGACCCTGACTATAGACTCAGTTCTCTTTCTCCTAAGCTTTGTAATTGCAGCAGCACAAGATTTCCTCCACTGTAGCCCTGGGAGCGAGAACCCCAGTAGTAAGTGGAAATGTTCACTTTCAGTCTCAGTTGCTTATTAATTACTGTAATCCAGTTAGTGCCTTGTAATTGCTACACCATGTTGCAACATTCATTGTGTATATGATTGAACAAATCAATGTTTAGTTGAATCTGTGTTTTTCTTGTCTTTGTATTAGTACTCAACGTGTAAAGTCTGTAAGCCTTTTTCACCTACAAAGCAAAAGCGACTGGTTTGGGATGGCTTTATGTGTGGAGTGCATTTGACCGTTTTTGTGGTTGTATCATTCCGTACATTATTCTGGAGCAATTTATGTCATTTAAGTTCTATTACACAAACCGATAATATTGGAAAACCTTTCTCATTTGAGCAGAATGTTACTGTACCATATTATCTATTTATCAGGGAGATAAGGCATACATTGTTTCTGTATGTGTACATACAGTTAGGTTATGTGTTTGTGGTTACATCATCAATGATCAAATTATTTTTCATCAAAAGATCTTAAAGCTTGAGCACAACATTTTTGAGATTTAAAACATTGTAATTGAACGAGAGTCTAATCAATAAACACATTCAGTTCATGAGTTTTACTCTAGGTGGAGACATTTACTGGATTTTTAGTCAGAATATGTGAGAAGTTCCTTATTAACTTGTAGATAGCCTAGACTGGGGACAAGACAGGTTCACGGAAGACCTTTTTAGTAAAAATCAGTATTTGTGATGCAATTGGTGCATGAAATATTGACAGTATTTGTAGAGATCTCTTTCAAAATGATACACATCCATTTTGAAACAAACTAGAAATTCATCATTCAATATCTCCAAAATACAGATTACCCTGAAAGTGCTAGAGAAAATATTGAAGGAAATAAATCCTCTCTTCTTCATCTCTCCTAATCCCCCAAATCAAGCATGCTCTTCCTCCCCTCACTCTGCCCAGCCTTCACATCTATAGTGTTGCCCAGCCTTCACATCTATAGTGTTGCCCAGCCTTCACATCTATAGTGTTGCCCAGCCTTCACATCTATAGTGTTGCCCAGCCTTCACATCTATAGTGTTGCCCAGCCTTCACATCTATAGTGTGTCCTTGTGGGCAGCAGGCCTGAGTGGCTCCTGTTCTTCTCCCAGAGGAACCCAGCTAGAGCTAATCTTCTCTGTACAGTATGTGAGCCGGAGGAGCATGGCTGTAATCCTGTGAGTTTATCAGCACAGCAGGCTGACTAGGTAGGATGGCTCCAGGCAAAGCCAGGAGACAATAGGCCTGAATACAAACTCAAATGCCTCTTGCCACCTACACACTAGACGCATAACTTTGAAATACAGTGTGTCATCTGCAGTGAGGTCATCAAACTCATACAGTACCAATTTTATTATCACTATTTTATAGTGCTTCTGATTCCAATAGTCACACAACCTTGGTTATTCATTTTGTATTGGACTACTGAATAAAGGTCTGCATTTCTGTTGTTTGTGGTGACTAAAAGGCATTATTGCTATAGCATCAAATCCAATTTAGGAGGGCGTATAAATGAAGCACAAGGATGCACGCCACCGAAGGCTAAATATTCAATAGCTGTGAGCCCATTTCTGAATAATGGAATGATATGTATTATTAAAATAATATATTCTTGCGCATTTATCCTGAGGAAAGCGTGCATTCAAACCCACAGGGAGAGGAGAGAGAGGCCTGTACATTTTCATTTCCATGTATATTGTATATATGATTGTTTCAATGGCTTCTGCCTCAAGCTTCAGCCATCCATCTAGAATGCCATAATTAAGTCACTATGATGAGTAAATGATCCCTTCCCACTTATTTCAAAACATTTATGGATGAACCAGTCCACTGTAATTCACATAGCATTGATTGACTCAAATCATATGATAAACATGAAGTTATGAAGTGAAAAGATGAATAAAAATAAAATGAGATCTTTGACTAACGACCCCCCTAGTGCTTACACCTCACACCCCCTTGCAATAAAACAAAGGCTTCATATATACCTTCATATTTAAATGTCACCATCATAATATGTAATGATAATATGTAATAACAGAAACTATTTGCCAGGCAGGTTTAGAAAAGTGTATTTATTTAACAATATATTAAGAATAAGCAAAGTGGCTAAGGGATTAGGGTCATACATTGCAAATGTAGTAATTTCAACAACATACCTCATGGAAAGGGTTCATGTTTATATATAATAATTGCACTTCATAATCATAGACAGTTTGCTATCTAACTAAATGGGCTGACATAAATAAATAGTATTACAGAACCAATGCAGACACACAAAGACCTTCTGTCATACATCTCAGACCATCAGGTGTATAGCCCTGTCAGTGATTCAGATGGCCCGCCTCCAATGCGGAGCTCCAATGTGGCGCTCTAGTATACCCAGGTGTTGTGAAACAGCGCTCACAACTTTCCAGTGAAATATATTTGATTAAGGAAAAAGATTAAAAGACTATATTGAAAAGCCATACTTTCAGTTGGAAGTTTTGTTAACAAAAAAAAAAAAATCAAATGGCACACCCTTCATGGCCTAAATGCCACAGTGTTGATTTGGGTACGCAGTCAGTTATAATACACTGTGCTCCACTCTGTTAAATCAATAAAGATGTTAAATAACTTCAATTTGTCTATGGCTGCATACCTGTAAAACATAACCTAGGGTATTCACATTTCATACAAATGTTTAAAATGTAATACCATACAATGACCAACAGATTTTGGCTAGCCTGTGGAATTGGGGGCAACCAAACCTTCAATTAATTATAGCCACAACAGGCGATTAGAGGGTTCAAGCGCATGTAGAGGACTCAGTGGTGGGATTGATGTTAGCCAAAATGAATCACGCTCACATGCACCAATTTGCAACCAAAATGCATATTGACTAATACTTGTGCCTTGAGCATATGTGCCGAATGTAATAAAATTTGATTGAACAGACATGGAGATATGCATTTTTGGCATTTGTGGTGGCCCCCAAATGGTACATTCTGGAATACTTTTGCAGACATTTTACTGTACTTGTACTCTATATATGTGTATTGTGTTTAGTGAAGATTGAATTCAAAGTCAATGAATTACAGGTAATTTTGTTCTCGGCTACGCCTGGCTAATATCAGCCAAATCATGTAAGAAATCAAAACACCAAATGCAATTTTTTATCCATTCAGTCCATAAACGGATTGATGTTAATTGGACTTATGGTCAGGCAGTTATGGCCTCCTATGCATAATGAATGTATTTATTTGATGATAGCAGCACCATCAGGCCTATCAGGGTAATCTTTCTATCATTTGGTTCATCGTATGTCTCCATTATGTACCATCTCACAGGAAATTGCGAAAATGTTGGAAAGCAATAATAACGATAAATCAGCACAAAAACAATTACCAATAAAGGAATTATCCCCCCAAATAAGCAGCAAAATATTTTATGTCAAAAATATACAATATATTCACAAAAACAACAACCACAAAACCTTCCCATATCAAAGTTAATGTTTCAGTTTTATCATCAGTATCATTGACTTTAAATTGGAGAAAGTAAACCTGTGAACACTCAAGACTGGATTTCTGCCTCTTTTGTCCCACAAAGTAAGACCAACTTTTTCATTTATGCACAAGGACTACAGAGGGATTGCCTGCAGATCACCTACAGCCTTTTAAAGTGATGTTAATGGCTAATTCTGACTTGGTGCCTAGCATTGGTATTATATGAGGAATAGCAGGCATGTTTGATAGCCATCCGAAATATAAAATTAAATGTGAAAAACATAAGATTA
This sequence comes from Anoplogaster cornuta, assembly GCA_900683385.1. Taxonomy (NCBI): domain Eukaryota; kingdom Metazoa; phylum Chordata; class Actinopteri; order Trachichthyiformes; family Anoplogasteridae; genus Anoplogaster; species Anoplogaster cornuta. The sequence goes on from CABFOP010033441.1 coordinate 6,729, forward strand.
GATAAACCTGCATCTTCAGTCATGATTATCTTTTACCTTTTCAGGGTTATAACAGAGCCTTCTACAAATCTGAAATCTCATTCTAGGATGGTCTGTCTAAACCGACACACTTCCATGGTCTATAGTGCCCTGTTGTGGCAACTCTGTCTTATCTGTAGACAGGGAGCTGGATGTGGGATTGCTGGTGGTGGTCCAGTAGCCGAGGCATCCCCATGGCTTCGTACCCACGGCCCAGCATACGCTCTTTGATGCAGGGCGGGTGGATCTCACTGATCAGGCACTCCAGAGACTGCAGGCTGCTGCTAAGCACCGAGGCATGGCACAGGCTAGAAGTGGGCAACCCACAACAGAGGCTTTGGTCTGTGCTGTAGGCCTGGGGGTGAGGAGGAGGAGGGTGGAGCTCAGGCTGATGATGCTGTGGGTGGTGGTGGTGGTGGTGATGGCAGTTTGGGTGGGGATGGGAAAGCCCCATGTTTCCAGGCCTGCCCATAGAAGGACCAGTTGCCAGCTCCTGAGAAGTATAACAGTCAGGGGGGGGCAGAACATTGTCCCAGGGAGGAGCAAAGTACTGTCCAACAGAGAATTCCCCATGCATGGCAGCACAGTTGAGTGGGGAGGTGCTGACCCGCTCCTGCTCAGCCCCGTTAGCGCCTGCACTAGGGGGATGTGGCCTATATGACAGTTGTGCGGAACATGCCAAAGAGAGGCAGGTTTCAGGAGACTGGCTGACCACTGCCTCTGCTCCTCTGTGCCCCTGAGCATTGTTGTACATCCTTAGTGTCCCCTGTTGATAGTGCTGTTGCTGCTGCTGCATTTGATGTTGCCGTTGTTTGTGCTGCCACATGCTGTAGTCCCCTTTGTCCACGTATCCGGCTTTGGCCACGTCTGCACTCTGGGTAGGTAGCACTGCCCCTGAAAATGCCAGGGTGCTCTGGGGTGGCACTCCCAAGACAAAGCCAGAGTCGGAGTGGGCCACAGCAGCTACAGCCTGGAGAGAAGGGCTGGCATTCGCCTCTCCCCCCAGTTGCAAGGCCTGGCTGTGGGAGACTCTGTTCATCTGCCTGATCAGGCTTTGAACCTCAGCCAGCTCAGACTGGGTTGCCAGGCGTTGACCTCCAGAGGCCACCATAGCACTGGAACAAAGTGTCTCATTGAATACCTCAGGGGGCTTACAGGAGCTTATATGATAGGCCTTACGCCTGGTAGCTGTGTAGCCATTATTGAAAGAATTATCATACGGTGCCACTGAAGTCTGGGTACATGCATGTTTAGTCCTCTTACCATCAGAGTTTTTCAGCACACTTTTGACCACCACAGAGGCTTTGACGATGGCCAACAAACCCTGGTAACCTCCTGAGTATGAGTGAGAATAGGGGCTATAGTATTGGCCTGTGGTGTCTAAGCCATTGACTGTTCTGTTGAGCTGTTTGTGCTGTGGCACCCGGATGTTGCACGGAAAGATTTTTATGGATAAGGGGCTGTTGGCTGTCTTCTGAGCGAAGGCATCCAACTCTGCAGGAGAAGGGTACCGAGAAGTCATGGAGGCTGGCTCACCTGAGACACAAGCAGACAAAAACAAATTAGTCTACACCACTAAGCCTATACTCAAAAGCAGTGATAAATAGTCCAATAAAAATCCAACTTATGGTTCTGTCGCCTCTATTTCCTATTCTCCTCTCAGCTCTTCCCCAAACCCATTTAAGGGGATAATGGTATACATCTGTATCTCTGTTAAACTGATTTTAGGTATGGAGACACCTCCAGCACTGTTTGATCAGTGCTGGATGAAATTAATTCAGACTTATTTCAACCCAGAATTAGATTACCCAGGGAAATCAAGGAGCGGGGCAGAGGCATCAGGGGAGGAAAGAGGAGCTAATTTTACCACAGTGGCTCAAATGAGATTAATCTGATGACATTTTACCATGAAACATCATAGGAGGGGCGAGGTGGAAGCTGCAGCAGTGTGAGAACAAATTGCCAGAGGTGCCCACGACTAGTGACTAGTTTTATAGCTTTCTGTGAAATATGTACGGGATAATCCACGACGAGGTGTGCGGTTATCGAAAAATAATGCACGCCACGGAGGCTAAGAACACCCCGACGCACACCTCGGAGTGGATTATCCCACTTATACCATGGGGCAATATTTTGGGGCAATTCGACTCTAAAAATAAAAACTTTTTGTTAGCGTTGTCTCCGTTTACCTGGAAATAATTGTGGTCCGACTAATACCTGGAACACAATCAGTCACACCCATAGACTCCTATGCAATGCAGCAAGTAGGAGAGATCTTAGCAACGACCTAACAACAAGAAGCTTTCTAGTCCCAGCTGAGTCACAGACAGACAACTTGAGCTAATGCTTTCTAGACTTTGTGGGATTTCCCAAACTGAATAGATATCGCACATATATACACAAAAAATACCTGGTTAGCTCAATATTGTCGTAACTAAGATATTCGCTGAAAAAAATATTAATTTAGAACGGTGATACGTTTCTGCAAGTATGTCATTGCGGTGGGGTTATCGGAAAATAACCAACATCCCTCCAGCCAATCAAAATCGAGTATTCACCCAGGCCATGGCCATGGTATACCCAGGCCATGGTATGGGCCTGGGTGAATACTCGATTCTGATTGGCTAGAGGGGTGTTGGTTATTTTCTGATAACCGCACGCCAATGACGTACTTGCAGAAACAGTCTTATCACTGTGTGAGGCAAACTTAGCCTCCGCGGCGTGCACTATTTTTCAATAACTGCACCCCTCAGAGTGGATTATCCCTTACATACTGCATGAACACTCCTTAAGCCTAGCTAATAATTTGTCACTTCTTGCATATGATGAGTATTTCAGCAATTGCCCTAAATGCTGCAATTTGTCCTGGTTTATCCACACATCTGTTATGGTCTTCTCACAATAGCTACCTAATCGTTCAAGGCTGCCCAGTGCCTACCTGTGAAATTCACTTCCATTTAATCCTTTTATGAACCTGAATTGACTCTACTGTAAAAGCCTGGAGCTTAAACTGCGAGGAAAAAGTTGAGGCAGACGGAAAAAGAGCAATTGCCACGAGGACTGCTATTGAATGGTGTATGAGATAGCTGAGGGGACAAACCAAGATTGGATTTAAACACCATTATTCAGGCAATTTCATGGCTGCTTAACTCACAGCGACAAAGGAAAGATGGAAAATGTGCTACATTTAAAAGCAATAAATCACCTGGCAGAAATTACCATCACCAGTCAGAATGACACTTTTATGGAATTCCTGACATGAAAAGTGCTGAAATTAACCTAGATTACACTGTAGTCAGCGGAAATCACAGCAGCCACAAGAACAAGGTAGTAATCTGCAATAAAAGGAAAGGGGGAAAAAAACCAAAACACTTCATTTCATTTTCAATAACAAAACCCATTTCAGCTATGCAGAGGGAAAGCTCACTTATTGTTCCCATTTTAAATTGATTTGGGAGGCCTGCAGTGAGCCTCCAACTGTGAAAATGATTCAATCTACAAGATCCATTTCATGAAGGAAATAAATTGGGTGTTTAAAATGGAGGAAAGAGGTAAGGTGGAGTGTTCAATTCATCCAGCAATCTCCCAGCGAAGCACCATGCACCATGTACCATGGTGCCAGCAGCATGAGTGACTTCTACAGAAAAATACAGCACAGCAAAACACTGCTAATATATAGTGCTGCTACAGAAAACAATGGCATCTGGGAGTGTTGAACAGATGTCTACACAGCCTTAAGATGTTGGTCTTGCATAATCTACCCATGGAGTAAGAGGTAACATGGTGAAACCAGGGCAGGACTGCAATAAAGCTTCCTGGCCTTTAGCCAAAAATGGAAGTTCATCATCCCAAATGCTTAGAAGAGAGGGCCGTGTCCACCTGAAACGAGTTAAAGGTCCCATATTATTCAGATTTCATGAATTGGTTTTTAAATATACTGTCTCCTGATACGAGTAATGTCCTTCGTGATGTTTTGCAAATAAATGTAGGTTAGTTCAAAGTTGAAGTGAATTTGTTAAATCAAGTCCCAACCAGCACCGCCATAAAAGCTTCACCCAAGAAGAAACGGATATCCAGGAGGTGCAGAGAATATTATGAAATTATGAAACAAATCAAAGACTGCCATTTGTGCCATCTCTTGTTCAGTACAGTCTCACTGTTAAACATTTTGAAATGCTAACATGTCTTCACAGTAAATCCAGAGATTACAGCCCTAGAGCCATGGAGATGTAACACAGCTGTACCACCCACTGTAGCAACACTGAAACCTCACTGGCTATAGGCCTTCTCTTCAATGGGATACTTTGGGCTGGTCCTGACCAATGCCTAAGAGCTATTGGATCATATGAAATTAAAATTAAGATCATCAACACCATGACCAGAGTTGAAGCTGCACTTTGCAATTTTCATATACTGGTGGCCCAAAATGATAGTGTGAGGTAACTGTTTAAATTCTGAAGGCTTCAACACCATGAAATGATGACTTCAACTGTAAACTGTGCACAGCATGCTCATGTTTACCAACCTGGCCAGTCTGTGATTTATTTATACCAAAGAATACAAAAGGGACAAGAGAAGCTAAAAAACAACTTGATTGTGTCTTATTTTGATTTTAAAGATGCTTATTAAACAGGTATTTTTCATTCTCTATTCGCCACTCCTTGGGCATGGAGAAGATTTCCCATCTGTGGCCATAACCAGACACCAGAATTTTATTTGGACAAATAGGGCATCTCAATTAGGAGGGGATGGGATGCTCTTCTCTGCTGCAGTCCCACTTTGTTTTTCATAAGGTTGAAAAGATGGGTATATTTTTACAAAATCAGCATAATGCAGTTTAAAGGAATACGCCGACATTTTGGGAAATATACCTATTTTCCTACTTGCACATACCTAGACGAGATGTTTGGTATAATTTTCTCCTCTGCATTGTTTGGGTCGTTATATATATTCCATTTTCGAGTAGGAGCCAGGAGCCAGCAGCCTACCTCCATCAAAGTGAAGAAATACTCCCATCAGTCTTATTTACAGGAGGTATCATGTGTATTTGAAATACGTGCGGGAAAGACAGAAAACGAGACACAGAGAAGTTTGGGACTATTTATTGGAAGTTTACTTTTTTTTAATGCTCTTTAAAAAGGGAGCTATTTCTACACAGAAAGGTGACCTTTAATTGCTGTGCTAGGATTTATTCACATTTGAAGGAGTAAAAGCAAAATGACAAAACAAGGGGCTCTCCAATGGCAATATGAGTTATGCAAAGTGCTTGATTAATATTGTGTTTTCCAGTATTTATCAAGGTGCAACGTTTAACAGATATTAGGAAGTGTTTTTATTATTACTTATTTTACAATTTCTAAACATTGTTTGTATATTTTAGGCACTTTTCTACTTCACCGCCAAGACCACTAACTTCCAACTTATAATTTGATTCCACGCTTCTTCTACAAAAGCCTTTCCTCTTAGCGTGACCTGATTTAGCTTGTGGTCATGGCTGTGTCAATTTCCAGTCTCACATCGTTGAGACTGATGTTGAAGTCATGCGACCGTAGTGTAGTTCTTTATAGCCTAACATTAGCTTTTTACTTCTAGCGATCACATTTACGCGTCAAAAATCATAAAAGTGGTGTTCATTTGTGAAGATTATCTTTCTGAACACAAAGGTCTCACTATCATAAGCTTGTGTTAACCTCAGAGCTTATTTCAGGCATCTAACCAAAAACCCCATTCTAAAATCCCATTGACTTCCAGACGAGGGAACCAGGCGATGCTAATTTCCGGGTTTTAGGACTCATTCCTGCACCACTCTATTGTGGATTGTTCCCACCCTGGGCATGTGCAGTACTGTAGACTGTACCATTTTGTTTTAATGATGTAGTTAGCTCTGTTTATTATCTTTATTTGGTTTATTATGTTTAGTATATAATACAGTAGTCATTATTATTGAATATATGTTTTGAGTTGTGGCAATTGTTTATTTTACATTATTGCTATTGTTAATTGATTGGGGAGTCTAGTGGTATATCGCATGTGTATAAAAGGACCTCCTCCTCTGCAGTTAGGGAGACTGGTGTTGGAAGTGATCAGGACAGTCAGTGTCAAATGTGGCTATTTTTGTTGAGATACTAAAATATATATTTTTTTCTACTCTTCACTTGGGAGTCTGTACATATTGAGCACAAATGGAAATAAACACGCCTGCAAAGAACTATTCAACGACTTGATAATTTGTTAAGGAAACCATCCACAACCCACACTCCATAGCACACTACAAAAAACATCCATCTCAGCAAGTCATTTAGTATGGTAGACCTTAAGCCCTTAATCACCCTGACCCTGCAGACTGCAGTCTCACATTTCAGCCCTGAGAGAGAGCAGAGGCTCCTGCATAAGCTCAAGACCCCTCTACATGCAAAAGCCACTCACTGAATCTAACGTCACTCGTTTAGCAGGCAGCCTTGGCCGGGTACATCATGCAGTGCTTACAAATGTAGATTATTTTACTCCTTTAAACTTATTTTCCACTTGCTTTTGTGCAGTACAGGGGTGATTAGCCCCATTAGTAGTCTTGAATGTTTCTCAGTTAGGTGCTCTAGGCACGAAACATGCTGCTTAAAGGTAGGATAGGTACGTTTTTTAGAAGCATTTTTGGTTATATTTGTTGAAATTGTCTTTATATCCCGATAGCAATCAATAAATCAAGTCCCCTTGAAAAAGAAAAAAGAAAAACACCCAGTGTCTGTAGCGGTCGCAATACTGTAATAAGTCAGTCCAATCATTTGATTCGGACCGAATCAAATGATTGGACTGACTACGTCCCACTTGACCTTCAGCTTGAATTAAATGATTAGATGGCCCATTCGGCCAGAATGAAATGATTGGATGGCCTACCTGCCTGTCGACTTGCATTCCCAAACAACCAGGAAACCAGACTCCAGAAGTAGAGACCGGACCACGGGGTCCGTTATCGTTTTCACACCGTCCCCCGAGCGACAACGGGCAAGTGGACTTCCGTACACCACATTCCCCACACCCAACCGTACGTCGGCGGGGTTCGGCACTGAAATTCGGCACTCTTCGCTTGCCGCTACTGAGGTAAGAAATCGTACCTATTGCCCCTTTAATTGATGTAATACCATGCTGAGAAAAACTGGCTTGCTTTCACAGGAAATGCCTAATCCTTTCCATGCAAGGGATGTCCATAATGACAGATTTGGGGGGCAATCCTAAACTCTCAATTACCGCTTAAAGGAATACGCTGACATTATGGGAAATATAATTATTTTCCTACTTTTTCCTACCTAAATGAGATGATCGGTATCATTTTCTCTTCTGTGCGTTGTTTCGCTTGTTTTTGG
>CABFOP010033718.1:5983-19920 GCA_900683385.1 Anoplogaster cornuta
GGGTTTGAACACGGCTTTGAGGGCAGAGGAGACAAATTAGTTCTGAGAAGATGGGGTGTGTCCAAGTGTCCAATGAAGTTTAGTGCTAATGACTGCATGAAGTGGATTATTTCCATTCAGGAGCTCTTTGATGAATTTTAAATCAATCTCTTCAGTCAGATGTTTAGCTTGTTGCCCCCCATTCCCAGAACCTGAGGCTTGTTTATATTAATGAGTCAATCCTACTGTGTCCTTCTACAGAGAACATTTACTGTGCTAAACGATGATTCAGCGTTTGAGTTTCTTATTTCTTTTACTCCTTTTGCTCTTTGACTTTCTCTTTCTTTCTCTATTCCTTTGTCTTTCTCTTTTTGTCTCTTCTTATTTTATTTTATTTTGTGTATTATTTGGCTTTTATCATATTAATTAAGGACATGTGGGCCCTGATTATTATAAGCCCGTACAAGCTGGACATGTAGACCCAAGAGATGAGTGGGGGGACAATCATTATCATCTTCTTGTTCTCTTTCTTCTCCTCCCCTCTCCAGTTCTCCTGCTCACTGTACCAGGGTCAGATGCAATTAAACAAGAGGGCGATGAAGATCAGAACTGGGATTGCAAAAAGGTGAGAGTCCTACACTCACATGGATGCTCATAGCAGCACACTGCACACTGCCTCGCATTCTGAAGAGGACGATGATACTGACTTGACAAATATAGTACGTTCCAAAACATACACAGTACAGTAGTACTGTATGTATGTTGAATTATTATTATTATTATTAATTATAGCGGCGTAAATTCATTATAATGTAAAAACAACAACATGTAACTTACGTAGCCAGTATGTATTTCACTAGCTACATTACAATATTGCTTATTGACCAAAGTTGGCAGAGCGGAGAAAGTAAAAGTTTGCATTAGCTAACGTTACCTAGCTACATGTTAGCCACACATGATACCAACACACACATCGACTAAGTGTAAAAAAAGTTGGAAAAAAATTACCATTCAGAAACGTCCTGCTGCATTCGCAATGTTTGAACTTCTGCAGGATCCTCTCCTTGTTCTGGATCAGATTCAGGATCAAACGTGCGGTTGAACTCCTGCGTTTCGGACACCAGCAATATTGGTTATTATCAAAGGGGCTAATTCCGAGCTACATGGAACGCAGCATAAGCAGCTCACCAACCGTGGTATCGGAGGCGCGGTCGGCCTACAAACAATTCCTGAGGGGGGTGTGGGGAGCAGCAGCTCCCCTGCATTTCAAGCTACAGACACAGAAATGGAGTGCCTAGAACAGGACTGAAACAGAGGGGTATAGAGGCATGCCAGAATAATTAATCTAAGTGGTATTTTCAGCAAAGAAAATCAAAGATGTTTTGGGGACCCCCAGGACCTATATTAACTTGTTGAAAAATAGCATAATATGGTACCTTTAAACTATGGTCTGCCCAGTACTCTAACTGGACTGTATGTGTTCCCTGTAGAACGTTTCAAGGTCCAAGCCCTGTAAAGTTCCAGGAATCAAGTGAGTAACTTATAGTTTAATTTCTGTAGAGCTATTTTGAAGATAGATTTGACTGATTAAGGCAATACAATGATGCCTGAAGAATTGAAGGTGCATTTTTTAAACAAGAAGTCATTCTGTCAATGTCCCACTGTATTCATTCTTATGAAGTAAGCATAGTGTCCACCAGTGGAGCTTGGTTACGTACCACTAACCATTATTGTAGTGATAATGTCTGAGTGATATGGCCTTTATTTGGACAATGGTACATGCTTTATGTTTTGGCTATTAACAAGTTGGATGTCAAATGATGAAGTGAGAATGATGTTTAATTACAGACAGCCAACTTCAGTTTCAGGATATTTTTTTTACTTCATCATTTAACATCCAAGGTGAAGACTAATAAGAATTTTACCATTGTTGAAATAATGTACAGAGCCAAGACATTCACAGATATGCTGGAGCAGCAGTCCAGTGTGTAGGTGTGTCTTTTTTGTGCCTTGCCATTGACATCCGGCACCTGGTCACATTTTTTAGCAGTGCATGAAGTATCCCTGTCCTTGTCCTTGAGTTCTCGTCTCTCGTCTTCCCCAGCATATTCCCGTCTCCGGACCAGGAGTTCACCACTTCGCTGATCCCAGCAGCCCACAACACCGGCGGTTCGCTGCCCGACCTGACCAACATCCAGTTCCCTCCTCCGCTGCCCACCCCGCTGGACTCGGACGACGCCGCGCTCAGCTCCTCCGACAGCATGGGAAACCTGGCTAACACTCAAGGTGACACACCACCGCCAGCGGTTGATTTGTTCAGATTTAACAACATTTGTTTTCTTATAGTTAAATATTAAAGTGTTTCAATGATGTCATACTAATTGTGTTAACAGCTATAGATTTATGTGTGTCCAAAATCCGATTCATGTATAGAATCGGGTACTGTGCATTCATTTAAAACCTGCTCACTGACTTATATAATGGATCAAGTTTTTGTTTTTTGATCAGGCTGCTTTTGCTTTTGCAGAGAGTGTACGGTGGTCAGGGAGGGACAAAATTTGAAAAGACCAAAGCCTGCATATAACCGATGCCTTTCAAATGTTATTGAATGTAACACCCCAGTGTGCTGGATGAGCTTTATTGATCTGTCCCATATTTACTGGTATTTGGTGCTCGGCGGGTGTATCGGCTCACCTGCCCTTTTTGTGTGCCCAGTAGGAGTGAACGCCTCTCAACCCACGGTAACCATGGCAATGCAGCCTGGGCAGGACAACATGGTTCCTCTCATCCTGAACGCAGTAGACTCCCACCAACACCAGCCCCTACAGCTCTCCCCAACACTGTCTCCACCACTAACACTCTCTCAGGTACATGGCCTGTCTTGGCCCGGTCTTTTCCTTCTCCTTAGTTCCAAACAATAACCTGTTAGTGGTGTCTCCGATTATAACTATTATAACTCTATTTTAAAAACCTAGTAGTTTCTAGTTAGTTAAGTATCCTATATACTGTAGGTGTAAAATAATATATTTCAGTGAGTGAATGACTGGACTGAATAAATTAATGTTACCTGAGATGAAGGAGGGAGCCGGTCAACTAAGCAGCTGACCAATAAATACATGAAAGCATGTTTCATAAAATGGTAGAAAGTGAAGTGAATGAATGCATGCAGGAACCAACCATCTAAACAACCTGATAATAGTCGGTGTCCCTGTTCCCCCAAGGTGGCCTTCAACGCCATGGCCCTTGAGCAGCAGCTGTCCCAGTACACCTTCTTCAACCAGCAGCCCTCGTCCCAGACGCACCAGAGCCAGCCAGTGAGTCGCCCTCTGTCTATGAAAGTGAACAACGTTAAAGAAATGAAATGCATCACTTTATTCTTTCATCCCTGTATTGATTTGAGCTTACCGAGTTGGGTGGTACAATATATGTCTAAGATCAAAATAAGACCCGCTGCTCGACTTCATGCACATACTAGTTACTGCATCTCCTTTAATGTTATTCCTCCTTCCCACACTGTTTGTGTGGGCAAGTCCGGCACACAGTTTGATTGATGCATTTCAAGCAGTTGCCCATACATTATACTGTTGTGACAGACGTGTGAAGGCAATTTGCACATCACCTTTGTGCAACCGTCTGTTCAATCAAATGCAGCGTCCGAGTATACTGAAACATTCCATTATTGATATTATGTAATCTCTGGACAGAGAAAACCTTTGTATGTATGAATGCACAAAGTGGCTCATTGTGTCCGCTAAGACAAAAAATGTATTATTTCATCTGGCAAATAAATGGATGACATTGATAAAGCTGAGAAATATAAATTAAATGATCAATACAGTAAAAATGCTGTCTTCTGCCCTTCCCCTACTTTTTCTGTTGGATTAATTATGTAAATGTAATGTAAATATATCTAAACAATTAATAGCAGAGGAACACGATTTTACACGGACAGAAATTCTTAAAAGTGTTTTAATTCTGTCAAAAATAAATTAGCCTACATTACTCTAATAGTGGCGCTCGTGGCAAAGCCCAGCAATCAACAAGCGTGACACAGATGAAATATTTTTTTATTGTGTTCAGCGATCCTGAACAATGCTTTCCTTTCAGACTTTTAAAAATATATATACTTTCACATAAGTTTCTACAGTTTTTTCAGCACGGAATAGAGTGCTTTGCATAGACCTCAGACTTAAAATCCATTCAGTGCCTTTTGAAAGAACATAGCACAACAAAACAGTCAAGGGGTCTGAATACTTGTGCAGGGCTCTGCATGCTTCAGATCTTCGCTCTGGCCTCTCCGCTTCGGATGCAGTGGGAATGTGTTTGGATTATCACAGAAATGAAGTGGCCTACTTTCCCCTCACCTCAGTTACAGTCTTTTCCCTGTGAGCAATTTGACTGCAGCCTAGACTGAGCAAGAACAGCAAACTTGTCTATTGTTCTATAGTTGTTGTTGTTTTCCTGAGAGGGGGTTGTTTTTATGTGGCCGCTGAGATGTACTGCTGTGTTTTTAGAGTTTTTAGATGAATGTTTGCATCTGTTTCCTTCCTACCTTCGTGCCTAGAGGATCTTGAGAGCATAGTATGGTCCTACTGCAGCAGTCATCACTGTACTAGTTTATATTTTCACCCAGAGAGCTTCAGCTGTTTTATCACTTCTCTATCTCATGCCATTAATATTTTGATATCTTATCTATCAATAGATTAGGAATGTTGCAGGTTGAACTCCTGTTGGCTTTTACGCGATAAGAGATTATCAGTCTCGTTTGATATACCTGTAAATCTGGAGTTACTCAATAGTTTATCTGTGATCCACTATGGTATTTCCTCTGATGTTTTTATTTATTTATTTATTAGTTCCTGTTTATTTCTGTCCACAGTAATGGTGATGAATTGCTGAAGTAGAGTTTCAGTGTAATCACAAAAGTCACTTACATTTCATCTCTGGTATTGAATATATGCTACGCAAATGGACTGAATAGAAAACTGAAAACAGAGATGTCAAGAGTCTTCCTACCCCAATACATCCCTTAGTTTCCACACTTGTGTATCATTAATTTATTCATTTAATATATATGACGTTCACTATTATCTTTGTATAATATCTTTGTATGTTCGTATTTGATTCTAGTACTAGATTTGGAGGTTGTCAAAGCTGACAAAGTTAATTTATGTCAGTCATATTTGAGTCAAGCCCCCCTCTGTTTCTCAACTCTAGTCTAGGGAGTATGAAGTATGCTCATTACCTCATTTCCAAATCCATGAAATCAAACCTGGATAACCTACAGTACAATACACAGCAGGTTATTCAGACACACTACAAATCTGACAAAATACAGCTTTCAGTTTGAACGCTTCTGAACAACACAAACACACAGGCACCAGCAGACAACTCTCTCCAATGCGAATAACTCCAACGTATCCTCTTGTACTGTATCAGGCCTCTTCACTCCAACAGTACCGCAGTAGGGTCGGATCCTCTGCCAATCAGTCTCCAACCTCTCCCGTCTCCAATCAAGGCTTCTCACCTGGAGGCTCGCCTCAAGTAAGGGCGCGTGAACCAATGAGCTGCTGGCTCGCTGTGCGTAAACATCACCGCCCCCCTGCATCGTTGCATCTGTGGTCGTTGCCGGGTTGGGACTCTGTGGCGGCCCCTCTCGGCCGCTCTGTTGTGTTGCCACGAGCAGATCTGGGCAAAGACAAGAAAAGCTTTTTATATGTTGTTTAAAGTAGCTCAATTTTAAACTCGAGCAGCCTCCCGAGTCTTAAAACAAGAGGAGACAAATCAAGACTTACCCATATTCTTTTCACCTTAAATATTCTTTCATTCATTCATTTGAAATATCCGTAAGGTATGTAGTTGCTGTTTTGCCCAGGTCTGACCACAAGTCCCTCTAAACACTGTTTTGCGATGTAACCTGACCTCCCTCCTCTGCTTTTGTGGTGTTTGCACTGTTTCCCCCCCTCTCCAGCTGTTCAGATCTTTGTGCTTTTTCTGTCTTTGCACCATTTGGGAGGGTTATTGTATAGCCGATCACCTCGTTGAGCTTTGAGCAGATTGTATGGGGAACCTGTTTGTCATTCCCATGGTTGAATTTGAACACGCTTGAACTTTGCTTGCTGTTAAGATAAACTAGACACACCCAAGGTAAATAAGGATCGCGGTTGTTAATCTGTTAGACTTAGTTGCGTTGTGGAGAGTTGAAACCACGGCAAATAGGAGGTGCTGTAAACCTTGACATATCATTTCATAGAATTCTGAAACATTATGAAAAGCGGAATGTGGAATTCTGTATCAAAGTGTGTGTGAAATTAAGGCTTTTACTCGACCAGGGAATCATAAAGCACTCCCGCTCGCTTGCACTTGGATTCTGAGTTTGTGTGTTTTAGATAGAGAGAGAGAGAGAGAGAGAGAGTATTTTTTTTAAACATTTTAACATCCTGCTGTATGCTTTACCCATCAATTATTCTCCCTGCTGAAGTGAATCACTGGCAGTCCTCCTGAGGTTATACATAGGCTAAACCATAACTGGCAGGCTTGTGCTCTATTATCCCACTCTGCCCTGTGGGGCCGTTGGCAGTACATGTAGATAATTTGGTTTTGAACTAGGAGGAGCGTGGGCTAAGAATATGATCCAATTACTTATACATTAAGAGGCCATGATGAAATAGAGAGAATTACTGTTGCTGGCTCTATGAGGACATTTTAAATGAGAAGCTTCAAGAGAATTGGCCTGCATGGGTGACTCGGTAGTGGGAGAATAACCCACAAAGGGGATTCTATTTTCAACGATTCCTTTTTATTTTATGCGACTTTCATTCTGTTAATTAAAACTCTGAGGCCAGAAACCGGCAGAGGAAGTTCGCCCGGTACTGTAGCAACAGCCTTTTGAAAGAAAGTGTTGAAAGAAGTGTCTCCAGTCTTATCCTGAGCTGCTCGGTGGGTTGTCGCTCTTGTTGCTTTTTAGTCTGTACTGACATGTCAGATCATTCAGGCATCAGGGGAGCAGGAGGCTCGTGGGTTCATGTGATTTATCCGATCAGTCCGTCCAGGATTTCAGTTTAAGAAAGAGTCAAATAACCACTTACTGTGATAACAAGCGTAAGCCTGCTGCATATCCCAGCAGGTTTTCACAAATATTGCAGGGCTAGTTGAATTTGCGATTACAAAATTGCTAATTCCTGACTGACTGTTGGTTGTCTGTCGTGTTTTAAAGAACCGCTGACAATGAATCTGAAGAAGTTGCTTTTGCTTTGACTGAATTAATAATTCATTAGCTGATGGGAAGAGTTATCTATTAGCCCTGAATTACATGAACACTTACCGTTTCTTCTGTATGTACCAAGCTTTGTGTATTTTTACATTTTGTTAATATTTGTTTTCCAGAATCAAAACTGTGTATACAGAGATTTCTCTGCTCACTGCAATACATCGACTGTTAAACAAATATAGTTTTATTCAGATTTGAGAAGAGATTTCTCTGTGGCCTGCAGCACATTGACACTGAAAGCAGTGTTATTCTGTGTCTCGTTAGTGTAAAAAATCCCCAGTTACACTGTGAGGTGATTCCAGTGTTTGCTGTAGTTTGACTGTCTTCTGATCACACGTTGTCATGTAACAGTACATCATATGTCATGTTGAACTTATAATGAATCTTGGAAGAAGAATATTCATATTGGTGGTCTGCCTCTGATGTTCTTTTTGTGTCTTAACAAATAGAGGGGGTCTGCTTGTTGTTGCAGCATAACTCCATACTGGGCAGTGTGTTTGCTGACTTCTACGACCAGCAGCTCACATCCATGCAGGCCAGCGCTCTCTCACAGCAGGTAGGCGCCAATCAAGCTCTGTCTGTCAGTCAGATGCTAAATGTCCAGCTTTATTTCTGTTTTCAACCCGTTTTAGCTTATAAAAAATAAATCACAGTGGAAAAGGTTCGGAAAGTTCTCATTTCAAGAATACAGTAATGCTTGCTGGGCAAAAATGAAAGCCATCTTGATCTCAGTAATAAACCGATGCACGAACAGCAGTGTCAAAATTGTGCTGATGATTTTCCGTTTTGTGTGTTTTGCGGTTGTCAGTTGGAGCAGTTCAACATGATGGAAACGCCCATCAGCTCTGACAGCCTATACAGCCAGGCCTCCACCCTCAACTACACCCAGGCAGCCATGATGGGTTTGACTGGTGGCTACTGCAACCTGCAGGACTCCCAGCAGCTGGGCTACAGTAGCCATGGCAACATCCCCAACATCATTCTCACAGGTGCTCGGGAGGGCTCACGCAAGTCTGATAGCAAGCGGCTTGTTTGTTTGGTAGAGAAACCTGCTCACTGTCGAACCCCCAAACCCGAACACAGGGTCTTCTGCTTGTTCACATATTCGCTCGCTTGTCTTGATATTGCGCATATGTTTAAATAAACGAAGCAAATTAAAATGTACGATTAGAATGTCCCTGGATGGAGCAGTATGAATAGGACAGAGAGCAAAACTGACTTTTTGCTCGCTCTGGAAAACCAAAGTTGCTTCTCAGGGACGTATTTATAGACAGGTGGTGAGAACCAGGACATGGTGGTGTTTTCCACAACGCAGACACATTCAAACTGGGATTTGTCGCGGACAAACCGGAACACCAGGTCACCCTGTACTTTGGTTTGGGTTCTATCTAGCTAAGTCTTTTCCCTAAATTATATATGTTGTTGCTGCTGCAGTGGTGATAAATGTATTATTGATAAACCTATATCCAGCTTCTGAATGTAGGACAGGATTTTAGAGAGATTCCCTTCAGCTAGCGGATAATTAACGGTACTTTAGCCGCCTCCTCCTTGAAATGCTTAATAAGATGCTGTCACACCTCCTTACTGACCCCCCCACTTTCTGTCTTTCTCTTCTTACGATCATTTAAATGTTAAGCCTTTCTAGCCTTTCTTCTCCTTCCTTTTGCTCTCTATCTTTATCTCCTGACCCTGAAGACTTCATATTACCAGAATCGGTTTTGTCTCATCGTGTGAATAGTTCTCAGACAGGAGGATGTTAAACGTCCACATCGTCTCAGAGTTTTAGTTTTACTTCCCTCGATAATAGGTGCTTTTAGTTTTGACAGCTGGAAAACAGATGATAGGACCCCTCCTTTATGATTATAGGGTCAACTAACCTTATCCAAGAGACCGTGTTCACTACTAGTACAACAATGGGGGACATATGCTGTCCTTCGTACCTCCCACATGCTTATAATAGATATCAGTGGGTGCGCTCTTTTTAACATATTGTTTCTTGCTGCTCTCCAGTGAGTGGCGAGTCTCCCCCCGGCCTGCCCAAGGACCTGAGCGGCTCCTTGTCCCCGGACGTCAGCTTCGACGTCGACTCGCAGTTCCCGCTGGACGATCTGAAAATCGACCCGCTGACGCTTGACGGACTGCACATGCTCAACGACCCAGACATGGTCCTCGCCGACCCGGCCACAGAGGACGCATTTCGCCTCGACCGGCTCTAACCAACGCCACGTGTTCACGCGTCGGTGTGTGTGTGTGTGTGTGTGTGTGTGTCGAGGAGGATCAGCCCGAGAGGAGTCGATTTGCGGGGGTTGCGGCGGACGAGGCCTCGGCTGGGCAGAGCATCCCAACAACCAGTCCAACCCCTCAGGAGAGCTTTCGAAGGGAACGTCAACTTGGGAAAATGGATTGAATCGTTGTCGAGACTGCTTTGCCAGCCGCCCAACTCTTTTCACAACTGGAAAGACGGTATTGGATTGATGACACGATTTACGATATGACTCCTATTCATGGTTCTGTCGCTCCTCTTTACTACCGAAACGTCCCGTGTTAGATTTTATCTTAGATGCATATGTAACCCTAACCCATGAACATCGTTAGGAAGCTTGATGAAAATATCAGGGGGGGTTGAAGGATCCTGATCTCTCGCTGTGGTGGACTGACTGAAACGATGCCTGTAGAGCAAACTGTTAACAAACCTCACCACTCACCTGTCAGTCGAGCAGCTCGATGACTCATAGGAAACACCTCTCTGCTTTTTCTGTGCTTTTGTCTCGATCGTTCCCTCTCCCCCATTTTAACCTCCCTGTCTGGTCCTTGTTGTCCTCAATAATGTATTTGTTTACTGCTAATCCCTGTGCGGTTTGTCACAGAAGCCAAAGTCGCGCCTCATTTGCTTTTCCAAATATTTCCTAAAATGTCAGTGAGTCATTTCGCCACTTACATTATTTATAGAAAATGACAACAGTCTTTAGTTATGCATGAAATCACAAATCACTGTGTATACATGTTTTTGCCTTATATTGACACTCCATGCAAGGATTTGAATATCATGTAAACCGATAGGTCACAACAAACATTTGCATTGTGGTTTGGTTTGACCTACATACCGTAATTCACTGTTACGTTGCTGGAGGTGTGTCGATATTCATCCGTTACTTTTCATTGTCACTACTAAATCATTTCTATATTCATTTACATCAGTCAAATTGAAATAGATCAATAAAAACACTACGTTTTTTTTTTTAAGTTCTTTGTTGTGAAATAGATGTTTACAGGCTTATTTTAACTTATTCAAATATACAGAATGTGACTAGATTTTGCGTAATGCTATCTATGCAAAACTAAAGTAATTGATTTAGTACTGTGAGGTATAACAGGCAAAATGCATATAGTGCACAGTGATGGTGCCATGTCATATTTCTTTTGGTACTTTTGGAAAAGGCTTAGTGAGTGAGTGAGGGCATATGGTAGACAGCGTTGTTGAAATATATTTTTTTCCAGAACTGCCTCTACACTAGAACTGCATTGATGCAACCAGAATGTGTTTAGGTCACATCTGTACAATATGCTGTCGCCATCTTGTCATCCTCACAGGCTCTGATATCCAGCCGTTATGTACTGTAGGACCAAATCATATTCTTTCTCCCTACAAAGGGTATTGTGGCGTATTGTTTTATGTTTTCTACATTATTTTGTTTATTTCTTCTGTACTGTTATGACATTGAATATCCATGTGTGTGTCTTTGTCACATGAGCATGTCCTCCGTCGGTCAGTTTGTTCCCTCTCTCTCTCTCCAGTTTTGTTGTGGTTTTGGATTCATGTGGCTTCATGCGTTTTCGGTTTTAAACGTTCTGTAAAGTTGGCTTCTTTCTCAGTGAATGATTCCATTGGATTCGCTCACGACTGTCTCCTGCATTTGACATTGCACTTTACGCACTAATTTAAAACGTTGATCAGTGAGTTTTCATACCCAGCGTACCCAACCCCCCTGTGACTGTTATGTGCACTGGACCTGTTTGCCCTGTATTTGATCTAACTGGCCTTCTTGTTTAAAAAAAACCCCTAAAAACTAAAGTTAGTTATTTTTGAAAAATCATATATAGATAGTCTATTTAAAGAGATGAATTTTTACCTAATCAATGAGTATTTTGATTCTGATAAATGTGATTGGATCAGTTGATACTGGGTCCTTCAGCATGAAAACACATTTTCCCCTTTTTTATATTCCTGAAAGTTTTAACTGCATCACATGTCTGAATTATGATGCATTTTTGTTATTTTATGTCTCCTGTTTTTCTCCCCTCGGATTTGTCCCTGTGAGTAAATGGTTTGAATTCCAATTTTGTGAATGCATGAATCTCCAATTATATTTTCCCTATTTTGGCTTGGTTTTTATTTCCTATACTCTTTCTTTTCTTTTCTTTTTAAGCAATGTTGTGGAAAAAAAATATATATAATGTAAAACTTAAACTAAAAGTGAATGGTGGGGTCAGCCTTGTTAAATTGTGTCTAAGCGTTCTGTTTTTCTTGTTTGGTAAAGTTGTCTTTTGTCTACTTTGATTTAGTGTCATGTGTAGGCTATGTAACTGCTAAGTCAAACCTAACAGCATCAGACATATCTTAATCAGCCTTTTATGCACATGTAGATCTTTGGTACATTTTACACTGCAATATACAGTATGTGCTTATGTGCTGTGCAACACCCAGAGAATTTGATTGTGTCAGTTCTATAGCTGTGTATATTGCTTTATGGTAGGAACAATGTTTTTTGTGCTTTATGTGATATGATGTCAAAGTGAGAAAATGCACTGAGAATTACTGTGCTGCAATACGTCATGGTGGCTCTATTTTTTCCTCTTCTGGACTTTCTGGTGAGCCTAAAGACTTTGTGGATTCCTTTTCCGTTACAGTCTTTCTTTTAACTTTTTGTGATTACATAGAAAACTCTGACTGATGTGTCGCCTGTTACTGCCACCTTTTTATGCACCAATTTTCAGGTGTCCATTGGTATTATGCCAATGTTTACAAAGATAACAGTTTACAACAAATAGAGCCGTTTTTATTTTCTTTCTCTAATGCATCAACGTAGCTGAATACTTTATCTGGACTAACAGACTCCATATGAACCTCCTGCAGTGTAACTTTTTATTTTGTTGAGATTATTTGAGATTATTTTGTTTACTTTTTATTTACAAATTTAACAGTGCATCAGTTATTTAATTTCAATATTATTGACATCCAAGTAGTAGGTCATAGGCTATTTCTTGTCATTTTGAAGTTGTATGGCTTTTATCAAGTTGACCATCCACATGCGTTTGGAAGGTCAGAAAGCACTTTTATTTGATTTGCCCATTTTTAATATGCAGTAATTACTGTTCTGGTGGATTTTCTATTGATAGCTCCCTGGCATTGAACTTTCTAAATTTTCAATAGTGCAACAAACCCAGCTTTAACTGACTTGAATGAGAGACTGGCATGAGAATAGGTACTACTTTCTTTCCATTCGATTTTGGTTTTACAGTAAATCTGTCATGAGCACTGTACTTTTTTTTTTGCTTTCAGTAAGGCAACAGGTGAACCAAAAAGCCAAAGTTAATAAACCAGCCCTTTAAAACTTTATTTCATGTTAAAGTTCAATGCAGATTTGAATCTGTCCTTTTAGCTGTTGGAAAACGTCCATTCCCCCATTTTATTTTGAAATGGCTTTATTAGGGTACATTAATATACATACATAAACGTAGAACTATGAACTAGTTACATTAACATTACATTGTCACATTGAACAGAATTCTTGCAGCATAACTTCAGAGATGTGACTGACATATCCTGCCCAGTACCTGGGAATCTCTTTTCTGCATGATACTGAATCTCAAAATAACTCAAAGAATGCCTCGTGTTGTACTTCAAGTATTAAGCTCTACCTATGTTTCTTAAACCTGCTGTCAGACAAGTCTCTTGTAGTGAATACTACTGTATGCATCTTCTAACTATAATTGTCACTTTTAGGAAAAACAGCAGATATTCAGACCATACGGTCACACTACAGGTCGATATGTATCGTTTGTTTGGTCACACAGCATGGAAAAAGGGAGACTCAAACTCAATCAGAAAGGTGTAATGGAGTCATAGTCATTAAGCATGATCACTCAACGGGATACCCTCACGGGACAAGCCAACTATATGAGTCCTTGGTGTGCATTTTGAGGACAGCCCACTGCTGGTTCAAGCCTCATACAATGGCAGCTAAATTGTTATACAATGTATTTTGTTTCTGAGTACAGTACTACTTTTCCAAACACTGCACAAGCATTTTACTGTGGTGTCGGGGTGCACTGTACCTACTGTGTACTCACAGCAACAGGACACAGATATGCTCATTGAATATGCAAATTCTAGCATTCAGCAGCGCAGCTTGGCAAGCCGGTACTTTTTGAGCTAACCCTTTAAATTAATGGATCAAACCTTGTTCTTCAAATTGTGCTTTTTCTATTTCAAAATGTCAAATCAGACCAAAAAAAAAAAAAAAAATCCAAGTTGTGCTATGTATGCTATAGTAAGGATGAAATAAGCTTCTGTTTGAATCGTACCTGATGTATTTTTCTTGTGTGAAAGCTTCTGTCTTTGTATCTTTGCATCATTATTTGTAAATGAAATGAGATTAAATATATATGACTAAGAAAAGAGCTCTCT
>CABFOP010034885.1:1788-11995 GCA_900683385.1 Anoplogaster cornuta
CAGTCAAATTATGACTGAAAAAGATTCTTTACATACTCTTATTATACTAAATACTCTTATTCTCTTACACTTTTATTTCTGAGGCAGGGTATAACTGCAAAACACAAACTATGCAATAAATGCATATTTCCTTTTCTTTGTAAAAGAAAAACTGAAAATATCTTGTCTTAACAAAAAAAATTTTTTAATTTTAAAACAAATCCTACATCAAAAAAATAAATGATGAATATTACAAATAAAAAAATATCTTCAAATAAACAAACTACATGCTACAAACATACATGCTGCATCATGTTGGTTTTTGTGTAGTTCATCACCCACTGGTTTTGCATTGTCTGTTATCTTCTCGCTTTTTTAATTTTCTGACTTAGGGAAGCCAAAATACTGCCACGCCTCCGATTTGAAACTGGATGGTGCATCCTTGATTTCAAAATCACCTGCGGATGCCGCCATGGCCTCGTCTTTACGCCGAGCCGTCTCTCTGGACAGGCACACGGCTACCGACGCGTGACGTCAAGTAGGACGTCGAACAAGCAAAGTCAAAAGTAGATTATGCCCTCTGCCGTTTAAAAACAGTATCGCATTTCATTTTTCATCCCACCGACTTGAATCGTCACATATTTGTATCGATAAATAACTGTCTCGCGATGCATCGTTACATCCCACAACAATAAAAACGCACAGACCTTTAAAACAGAGCTTGCTGGTGACAGAGCAGCAATGCTGTTGGTTTGCTTACCGGTCATCCCAGCTCTGGCTGCGGTGGATCTCTCGGACGCTGCGGCCAAAACCCACCTCTGCCTCTTCAATACTTCTTTGGTAGAACCCACCTTCTCCACGTCCTCGGCCTGGGTCACACACGCACACGCAACACACACACACACACACACAGAGAAAACTGCACTCCATCATTCTTCTCAAGTCGTTTCCTTGGCTGTCCTGGACCGGATGCAGACTGTTTACGTTGGTCATTCATATGCTAGCAGCACTGTGTGTGTACGAGGTGAGTTCATAAGCACAGCGGTCTTGCACAGGTGTGGCCTGACAAAAGGAGCACTATTTGGACAGGCCAAGAGGAAGTGTGCTCCATCAAGATGGCAGAAGAAATGGAGGAAATAAACATAACAGTGGATGGCTTGAATAAACTGTTTTACTTTCCCTGGACAACATCCATTATAGTTTGAGCGTGCCGCTTTGGGCAGCATTTTCTGTGGCATTTGGACTGGTGTTAGTTTGCGCTCTGGTGATTGTGGATTTGTTATGACTGCATTGACTTTGTGTTAATGCGGTATTTAGTTTGTGGTTTTGAGTTAGTGTACTTCTTGTTACCTTGTCTAGCTGCTGTTTGTTTTAACTTTGTGCTGCGTTTCTGTTTTCTTTATTTTTACCTCGACCTCCTCGCGTGGCCCCTCGTCCTCGGACCACTCCAGCCGGGGCGGCCCCGCCCACTCCTTTTCCCATGAGCCTCAGCACCGCCACACTGTTCACAGACATGGAGAAGTTCCTCTGCAGGGAGAGAATGGAAAAAGCAGAAGGGAGGAATGTCAGGAATGTCATCTCACCGCCACGTTTGTCACACAGCAGAATAAGTCACTTTGAAGCACGTGTGTATCTGGATGTGATCAGATGAGTTGGAATATGTGAACATTCGCATGGATCGGCGTGTTTGCAAAGGTGTGTTTGTGTCAGACCTGCTCCTCCTCGGTGAGAGGCACCAGTGCCAGTGGCTGCGTGGGCTCATCTTGCAGAATAGCAGCAAACTCCTTATCCTGCATGTCCTCTGGGACCTAGAAACAACAAAAATGACAACATGTAAACAATCGGTAAATCTGATTTAGCACATTCTGGGAGTCATTTAAACCTATCCAAAAAGTACTTGTGGTTTTGTGATCCAAAACCTTGTTACAGTTAGCCATGTTGTTACGAGGTGCTCAATCCTTCATATTCAAACATTCGTTCTGAGAGACAGCGAGGAAGCATCTCCTTCTCCTCACCTTGTTGTCTTTGATATAAAGTGCTAACATCTCCTCTCGGCCGTAGCGGTACTCGGCCAGCTTGTACTTTGGCATGGCGGGGGAAGGAGGGGGGGACGTCACACTCCCCCCACTGGACAGTGCACGGAGCCTGGGTGAGGAGGAGCACAGGTATCAGTGAGTAAGACAAAACTACATTAAGCGTTTGACTTGAATTTTAAATTGTTCAAAAAAACACATGAGAAATCAAATTGATCACTATCTAAACAAAGCCAGCGGTCAAGTGACAGTGTTTCAACAGGGAGCACCGTGCTGCAACTACAGACTGTCTTTACAGACCTGCACGTCTCTAGTGTCGCTTTTGCTGTTCACCAACTTGAGATGAAATGTAATGTGGAAAATCATCGATATAAATAGCTTGGTGTGAATTCCCATCTTGGCATGGTATACAAAAAAAATGAGGGCTATTGTGCAAGGCTGATAGAATCCCTATTTATCAGACTTGGAAAAAAAAAATCTAATAACCATCCTGCACCAGGAAAAAAAGAAGAAGAAATAAATCAACTGAATGCTCTGTAACAAATCAATCGTCCTCCTACGCCGGTCCCCTTGAATCTACTTGGCTAAACACAGATGACATATTAGCTTTCCAATCTCAAGATTTCATTTTAAAATGCTATTACTAGCAGGCCGGCTTCCAAGGCCTGTAATTTAACAATGGCTCCATTCATGTGGTGCTATGCAGCGTGTCACATTGACTAACAGCCCAACATCAAAACCATATGTAACTCTAAGGGGGTTGGGGGGGTAGTAGAGGTAGTATGGAGGAGGGAAAGAATGCATCATGAAAGAGGGGAGCTTGGTAGCAAAACATGCGGCATATAAAAGAGGGGGGAAACAAACAGTTAACTATTAATCCACATTCACAGGAGAAACATGCCAGTGGTGGGCTACACTCATTTTGCATGTTCTAATCCAAATCCCTCATCTTACGTCAGTGAAGCAAACTTATACATCCATTTATTAATTTCCCCCCTCTAGGACAAAATGTGTAGTGTGTCTAATCCACACTACACAGATCTGTGCAATTAACATCTTCACTGGGTAAAACTTTTCTCATGCTAACAGGCATAAAGAGACTGGTAGCAATGCTAGCCAATTAGCACCATGGATGAGCCATCTCCAATCTATGCTAAGGGGGGAAAAGGATAAAGCGGGACAGACGGAAGGAGCACAGAGGCAAACACTGCTGCAGATGTGTGAAAGGAGGACTATTTTGCTGGTCTGGCAGCAGATCAAGAATGCACACAGCAGTCACAGGCTATTAGAGATGGAGCACTACCAAACCAGAGACTACGCCTCCCATTAATCTCTACATAAACATTTACTGAGGATGAGCACAAGAGCGAGAGGGAGAAATATGGACAGAATAGTATTGTGACAATACCAGATTTTTCACTTCAGCACAAATACCACGGCTTGTAATTACATGTGAAACAATCTTTCAACAGTCAAAGTGAAAAGGAGACAAGCCAGCAGGGGGTTTTTCTCTACCAAAAGCCCATTGAAGTCAGAATAGTTATTGTTACTGCATTAGTATTACCATTAACGTTTATGTCGAGCTGTGATGAGCCCGTTTTAGTGATTTAAGGGTATACAGTTTATAGGTCGATGTGATGTCAAGTGTCAATTTTGATTTATATCCTGGATTTATGTAAAACATACACATGTATACATCTTATAGAGTTTTCCCTTGTCCTCTGCAAGGGTCCAAGGTTGGGGGGTGTCGTGGGTATTGTGAAGCCCTTCAGGACAGTATCTGTGATTAAGGGCTATACAAATAAACTATAGGGAATTGATCATACATGTGCACGATTTTCAGACTTTTTGCCCCAGGACACCATCATTTCGACCTTGACTGAGTTTTCATTTGTATTTCTTACTGGGGGAAAGGTAAAGAAGCGTAAAAAATTGTTTTTTAAATGCAGTCGTGAAATCCTGTTACACACAGTACTACTCACTGACCCAGGTATCTTATCACGTGATAATCTTATTTAATAGCAACATGTCAAAAGGTAAATGTTAGGATGCAAATTATACATATTTTATAAAAAGGGGGGGGTTACATAGGTCTTTTCACATATCACGCTACAACCCATTGCACCTCTGTGCTAACCTTCATTCTGCTTGTGCGGCTTTGCTTAATTATCGCATTTGACTGATTTGACATTACTCTATAAATACACAATATTTATTCCCAGCATAGCTACACTTACACCGATGCTGGACAAAACCTCTGATTTACAAGGGGAAGAGCTATCCACACCACAGGACTCTGGGGCATATGAACAGACTCTTTTTTTTCTGTTGTTTATCTTTTTAATAATTGCTCCTACATGGTTCCCAGATTAAATGAGTGGATGGCTGTCATGATGTGATCTTATCCTGCTGTCACAATGTTTGTGTTCACTGTTACAAATCATTCAAGCCCTTGTGAACTTGGTAGCTTGTCCCAATCCTAACAAATGGAGCTAAGTTGTAGCAGGGTTGTGCCATGTGTAATGCTATGATTTTCTTGTGTATTTTAATGTGCAATGTCCCGTGACAGCACAAGGCTAAGCAGCATGGCTTTGATATCACTATAAAAATAATTGGGAGCTGGAAAAAAGTGGTAGACATGTTGAATATTAATACCAGTGTGTTTGATAAATGTGTCCTGTCATTCCTGTCTTGATAGGAATTGTGCTATTAAGTGTTTTTCAGCATATTCTCCCTTCTGCCTCAGCATTTTTCACCCTTCCTTTATTTATTATGCAGCTGATTTGTGCTGATTAATCGTTGCCAACAGCTTCTACTGTATCTAAAATTGACGTTTTTTTTTCCTGAAAATTTGTATTCTGTTTTCTGGGATTTAACCTCACCCACTTCACTGCTTTTTGGGGAGATACATTTGATATAAATGATTTTATCCTGGAATTCCTACGGCATCTATAAATAACCATAAAATGACAAATTCTGCAATCATGGAAAAATATGCTCATATGACAACAGGAATGACAGTAAGGTGCCAGTAAAGAAAAGCTGGAAACTGGAAGAACTGGTGTTAAAATAAGGACACTGTGAGAAACCAGATCAGTTACCATTCTGGGCCGAAGTTAAGAGTCTCAGCAGTCATATTCCTCACGTCCTCACAGAAATGAGTATCTGAAGAGAAAATCCAAGTACAGGTTTTCATTATTTTGCGGGGGGGAAAACAAAAATGCAAACATTATTTTCTGAAGTTTAAGGGTAGAGACATAAAAGTGCTCTGAACAAATACAATGACGAACATGCCGACCCACCCACACACCTCTCTGCCTTCTTACCCTGTCCAGATGATCGGAGCAGGCTGGACTGGGCTGGACCAGGCTAGGGCTGGCTGGCTTTAGTTAGGCTTAGGTGACTAGAAGGCTGAGTGGTGCTTTAGCTGTGGTCACGGAGCTCCCCAAACACACAGACACAAAGAGAATAGCTGCCAGTTTCAGGTGCTTGAGGAATACCAGGTTATCAGGTCCTACTAGGTAAGGAAGGGGTTTGACGACTGAGTTTGGAGAATGGAAGCTCCTGCTACTCACAGCCGAAAAAGGTTTTTAAAAATTAAAAAAAAAAAGAAATCAAAAACCTTGGAATACAAAGATGGAACGAAATAAAACACTCAATAGTAATAATAATGTTTTTTTTTTGACAACAGCAGTTATATATCACATTGAAGTTAAAAATATAAACTGATTCATCAAAAAGATAACGCAGGAACAAAATAACAGCCAAAACAATGAAACAGGCTGCTGGATCAGCTGCCAAAAGCAGACGCGACTCGCACTCCTCCTCTCCTTTCCCTCTCTCCCTCCGTGCCTCCTTCTCTTGCTCCAACTGAAATGTGGATCGACGGAGACCCTCTAGGTAACTCCTCTATTTTCTGGCCTCCTTTTGCACCACTGTAAAAAAAAAAAAAAAAAAAAAAAGTTTGAGAGACTGGACAGGAGAAAGCAACATACTGAAAGAACAATGTTAGAAGTGTGCACTTAATAAATGAACTGCCAGTGAGATACACTTTCTCTCACTGCTTGGCAACATGCCCATGTCATGATAGAAAAGGCATTGCAATTTGATTTTCTTTTGTGTAGTCTTCATACGTTATTTTCAAGATGGGTTGCCTTTGACTCGCTGATGGTGAATGGCTTTATTTGATCGATTTGTTTTAGCACACTGAGAGAAACGCTGTTTTATTCACAGAACAAATGAAACTACAAACACTCAATAAGGTGCCGATGTTTCTTTTGCTCATTGGAAATTTTCCATCCAAAGATCGAGGGAGTCTATTTTGATGATGTTGTGAATCAACTCATCGTGAAAGCATGCAGCTGGTAGGAGATAGCACCTGGAAATCTCATGGCAACTAAAGCAATATCCAGGCAACTAAATTCCACAACGCTGGTAAACAGCTGAACGCGCTTGACTCCTTCACTTCTTGTCTTATACGGCATATAGTGCATCTATGAACTGAACAACACCAACATATCCCAGAAAGCATTTCACAGACGGCAATGTGCAGGAGGTAGCCACGTTCAACGTCAACCCAAATGAGCAGAAAACTGAACGATATATTATTGTGCGGTACGATTTCCCATTAAAACAGCTGTTTTGAAGTGATAGCAGAAAGATATTTAGGTGCTGATTTCATCAAATGAAGCATTTAGCAGTTACGGACGATGTCTCAACTTTCATTTTGGCGCTATATTCACACAAGTTTCCACCGTTGGTACAAGCTGTCGAATCAAAATCTATGTTTACTGGGACACTTACATTTAAACCTAAACTTCTTAACCAGCAACCACCCGCCTTATCTTTATTATACATGAATCTGAGACATCACAAAAAATACATTTAATACTAACACACAACAATATACAACTATTCCGTTGAGGTAATTACTGGGCCAGGACTTCATTCAATCACATATAAAATCCATAACCTAAAGTTGGTTAACTCCTTTAGGATAAGGTTGGGAATACTTGAACGAGACAAAATATTACAACTGTGAATGATACTGTCAACCATACTACAGTTAATTATGATTCAAGTATTGTGACTCGGCCTTCTTTCCATTGAACAGTAGCAAAAAACAACAATATTCTTGATGGTAACTACCGATATGTATAACATGTTATAAGTGAAAAGACAAAAAAAAAATACTATGAGAAAATCAAGACCTTTCAGACTTCCAAGCATTCTTTCATTAATCCAGGAAAATTGTTTGATAACATAATATTTGATAAAGCATAGTGGCCTAGAATATGTATCCTATGCATCTTTTCCCAGTTACTCCAATGCTAAAACTCATGCACTAGACTCCCAGCAACACACATCTTCATTGTACTACACTAAACTTTTGCACTAAGGGAACTGAGGTCACGTCATGAGGGGATACTTGCAGAAAACCTTTCCCAAGAAAATGTGTAGTAGGAACATTTGCGCATGTTGTACACACCAAACATGGCGGGGACAGCGATTTTTGAATTACGTTACCGATTAAAGTTACGTGGAATGTAAAATAAACCTAAAAATGTAATTAAGACGCACCAATTTTAAGATTTACAACAACGCTCAATTCATGGGCCGTGAAGGTGGTGAACGTATAGATGTAACGTTACTGGCTAAAGTTAGCTACCGTTAGGCTAATGGCTGCTCGCTACTTGACTATCCAGCTCCCAATCTAGTGGCTGCAGATAGTGGGGTACGCAGGGAACAGCCTTCATAAACGATCATGAATCGATCGTAATTAACTATTTGCCCCGCACATATCATATTTCAGTTGCACAACATTAGCTCGCTACATAGCATAAGGGTATGCGCTGGCCGTTAAAGGCCTCGTAGGTTCAACTGACACCAGATATGATGGCGGAGGGGGCGGAGTGTGCGGACCAGTCTCCCCCGGCCTGCTCCGCCAATGTGCGGGCGACCACTTCCACTTCTCTCTACTCGTTGTTGGTTACAGGCGATGTAAACAAAAACAACGAAAATAACGACCACAACAGCATCGTTTCAGTCGCGGTTACAACTCAGTGGAAATACGCTCCCCGTGGCAGTTCAATCCAAAACCCATTTAGCTGCAGTAACCGACGTTAGCATGTTAGCTACCGTTAGCCAGCTAGCTAGAAGACAAGCTGCAAAGAGGAACCATGGCTTACCTTTACTGGTTATAGCTATCAGACTGGTTGTCTGCACGGTATGCCTACAGCCAATTAATTGTATGCATTGGTCTCTTGAATCACTGTAAACGTTTTCATTCGACAGAATCGTACTTTAAGAAAGTCGTGCTCTGTATTTTATTTGTTATTTCCCCCCTCTCCTCCTACGGTCGCTGCTGCGTATCAGTGTGTGTCTGCTGGCTCCTCGTCGCTGCTCTTCTTGTTGTTTGTGTTTCGGAAACATGGCCGTCCGTGTCACACCACGTGACTTCACATTGACAAGCGGCTGGCCAATGTTGTCGCAGGGCACACACACCCCTATGTACCAGCCTGCTGGGGACGCCCGTGTGCAGCGGACTTTGCCGTTGTATTGTTGTGTGTTTGGACCGTGTAAGATAGTTTTAGCTGGTAGCCGGACAGCTATAGCGTGAACGAGGCCAACTCCTTAATCACGACTTTAGCTTTCAGGCGTCAGCTGAACTCGCGAGACAGTAGCGCGAACTTCACTACAGATTAGCGAAACTAACTTCCAGACAAATTTGTCTCACAAACTTCACAATAAAAGTATAAATGGTTGAAGCGAATAATGCAGTATTTTTTGCTTTTGTGGTTTTTTTGGATGTGGGTAACTGATGAGAGCATGTTGAAGGGACATTTTTAAACTGAGCATGTGCAATACTTTTGTGGCAGTACTACTATTGAGTCAGCAGAGGGTGCTGTTGAATTTCATTTCTGTGACAGTGCAACTGTTAAGTTAGTACATTATATACTGTCTATGGTCAGTACACGTTACCAAACACACTGCTCATATAAAAGGTATATTAAGCTAAACCACCCAAACAATGACGTCTGGAAAGCATATAACTAGTATTTGGCTAGTTTAATATATTTATGATCATAACATAGTTTCAAGAAAACGTTTGTGAACCCTTTATCTATATTCTATAAGTAGGTGTGGAACAGTAGGGTCACGGTGGAGGAAGTTACAGAAGAGGGGGGTAGGGTGGGGTGAAAAGGCTCAGCTGGATCCGGATCTGAGGGAACCACAGGTGGGTTGGTAGGGGACAGACTGGTAGGAGAGGAATTTGAAGTTGATACGTTCCTTGATGGGAGTCGGTGGAGACGGCATAGGACAGGTGTAATGTGGCTTGATTGAAAACATTGGATTTGACAATACAACAAAATAAACATCTCCCCCTCTTTAAATGTGGCCCCAGTTTACACTGAATCCATGAATTCACAAGACATTTTTGCTCATTTTGGATGATATCACACACATAAAGGGGGTGGGTGTCAAGTCAATGTTATTTATATAGCACTTTTAAACAACCACGGTTGACCGAAGTGCTGAACAGGCCCAAAAAAAGGGTTAAAAATACAAAAACAGAAAAACAGGCACCAACACCCCAGCGTGCTAAGATCAAGGTGTTGGGACAATTTTAATTAAAGGCCAAAGAGAGGAGGTGAGTCTTCAGCAGTGACTTGAAAGTTTCTAAGGTCTGAGCAGATCTAATCTGGATAGGTAAATTGTTCCCGAGATTGGGGGCAGCCACTGCAAATGCTCAGTCGCCTCTATTTTTGAGGCGGGCTCTCAGAACATCCACGAGCATCTGGTTGGTCGACCTCAGTGCTCTAACTGGAGTATGGTGATGCACGAGTTCTGCTAGATAGGGTGACGCCAGCCCATTAAAAACCTTAAAAACAAGCAATAAAATCTTGAAGTCGATCCTGGAACGGACGGGAAGCCAATGAAGAGAGGCCAGTACTGGTGTTATGTGGTCACGCTTTCTTGTTCCAGTTAGAAGACGAGCGGCTGCATTCTGAACTAATTGCAGACGACGAAGAGATGACTGATCTAAACCTATATACAAGGCAGGGTTTCCCCCACAAAAGTTGTTAGGCCCGGTGGCAAGTATCTTTTGATGGGGGCCGGCAGCCCGGCGGCGACCAAGTGTCTTTTTTGAC
The DNA here is from genome assembly GCA_900683385.1 of Anoplogaster cornuta. NCBI lineage: Eukaryota > Metazoa > Chordata > Actinopteri > Trachichthyiformes > Anoplogasteridae > Anoplogaster > Anoplogaster cornuta. Next base: position 11,954 of record CABFOP010034885.1, read on the forward strand.
GGGGCCCGGTACGGGCCAGTATCAGACTGATGGCAGCAGTAA
>CABFOP010034903.1:2086-12828 GCA_900683385.1 Anoplogaster cornuta
GGCCGCGACCTGGAAAGGGACTGAAAAAGAGGCAGGAGCTGGAGCCGGGTCTTGGGACAGGCCTGGGTCTGGACCCGGAGCAGCATCTTGGGCTGGAGCTTGGGCAGGAGCTGGAGCCGGGTCTTGGGACAGGCCTGGGTCTGGGCCCGGAGCAGCATCTGGGGCTGGAGCCGGGTCTTGGGACAGGCCTGGGTCTGGACCTGGAGTAGCATCTGGGGCTGAAGCTTGGGCAGGAGCTTCAGCTGGGTCTTGGGACAGGCCTGGGTCTGGGTCTGGACCCGGAGTAGCATCTGGGGCTGAAGCTTGAGCTGAGGCAGCAGCTGGTGCTGTACCTGAAACTTTGGCAGGATCTGGAACAGGAACTGAGACTGAAACTGGGGCTGAATCAAGGGTCAGGGTAGCTGAAGCTGGAGCAAGAGCTGGGGAAGGTGTTAAAGTAGGGGTAAGGACAGGTTTTGGACCAGGGGCAGCAGGGACATATGCTGGTTGTGAATCCACTGGGTCACGGCACACAGAAAGTAAGGTGGTTAGAGAGGGTAATGTTTGAACTGGGATGACCTCCGCAGGTTCAGGCACCACCACTACTGCAGGAGCTTCTTGAACCACTGCTGACTCCTCCTGAGGGACAGGAATCTCTGGCATGGGCTCAGTCTTCTTTGGCCTCCCTCTCTTCCCTGTGCTGCTCTTCTCCTCGCCTCTTGGTCTTTTCCTCCTACTGTTCAGACAGAGTACAATGAAATGTAATCAACCTCAGCAGTGGACATGGATACAGCTCTTTGTGATACTTTTTCAAAGCTAATAGTGCAAAGTCCTTGACCTGGATCTGGGGTGTCAATAGTTAGAAAGACCAGAGCAACCTTTGGTTTCCTCTTGCTCCATATTCAATATAAACTAGGGGACTGATAAGCAACCAGACTACTGATAATGTTTTCACCACTCACTGTAAAGTACAGTGTGCTATAATTCAAACACGTTAAAAAGCAATGTTGGGTTAGTCAAGTTACTGGACATTATATTTTTACTCTCCATCATCAGAATGATGATTCATTATTGTAACATTACACTGTTATAAGCCATCTGCTCAGTAAAGCCATTGGATAAACTATTCAAAAGTATGGGAAGGGCACTACAGTAAACCAACAAGTTATTTGAAACATGGTTAACTGTCAATGTAGTTCACTGTCCTAACATTGGCTACTCTCTTCGATAAATTTACCCATAAGCCCACTGGCTAGTTTCCTTCTCCTCTGCTTCAGCCTTTCTCTTCCTGAGAAGATCCCTGTCCCGCAGCCGGCGACGGATCCCATCTATAAAACAGTGACCCAGAGAAACCAGACTAATAACTATAGAAACAACAATACACATGATTGTTTACTCTGAAATTATAAGCATAGTATATTATAAAAACATAATATATCAATAACCACTGGTTCAGGAAAGCATTTGATGTCATTACATGATTTCACAAGCTTTGCATTTTCACACGCCTGTCTAATGTGACTGATGGCATATAAAGACTTGATTTATAGATGTTGTGTCTGCCAACAACCCACTGGAGTAAGATGACATGACGGAAGATGTATGGCAAGTTCACTCTAGGTTTTACAATACATTGCCACAGACAGGCTAAATGTTCTACTTGTCTCTTATTTGTAGTAATACAACTTGGAAGTTGATTAAAATGTTTTTGTATCCTAGTTTAGCTATAAGACACTAGAAGTAAGAGTAAAAACACCAGATGATCTTAATTTACAGATAAAACAGCCTGCAAATCCCCAACTAGGCTCTTATTGTACATTTATTGGAATATTCAACTTCATGGCAGGTAAAATTACTTGAGTCCAATGTTACCTTGGTTGTCATCAGGATTTTGGTATTCCATCTCTGGTTTCTCTTTTTGCAATGTCTCCTCCATTCTGCGTCCTGTATGAATGAATTCAACTCATTGAGAGCATGCAAGCACACAAATTAGCTAGAATACGTCCTGACTGTTTTCACTTCCCACCCCTAGAAGAATTATCTGGTTAACCATTACCATAATGCTGGGAGAGTTCTTGCAGCTTTGCTCTTATCATATTTGTAAAGGTGGAGGGGTTGGCACAATACTGATAGAAAAGAACAGACTGCATTTTGGTGCATGGTCTTGCGTGGGGGTAGTGTGTTTTAGGTGATAAAGTGGGAGCTTTCTAGACTATCACCAAAAGTAAGGCAAAGGCCGTGTATAGTTTGTGAACCCTTTTGAATTACCTGCATTCCTGTATGGCTCCTAAAATATGGTCTGATCTTCATCTAAGTCATAAAAATAGGTAAACACGGTGATTTAACAAATAAAACAAACATTTGTGCCTTTGCATTAAACATATTGTTCAAATTTTCTCAATTTGTTTACATTCTAACTGTAGGCTGATGGGGGCCCAAGTCTTTTGAAATGCTCTTGTAGCCTTTTCCAGCCTGATGAGACCCTTTTTTGGCGTTTTTATGACAGGACACCTCTAACCCATACCAGAATGTCACCTCATTGATTGGATCACCTGACTTCATCACCCCCTTTCATAGAAGTCATTATCCTAGAGATTTACACTTCTTCCAATTTAGGTAAATTTTTGAACAATATGTTCAATAAAGACACGTAAAAGTACTTTTTTGTGTGTTATTTGCTAAATCACATCTGTTCATCTGTTGTTGTGACTTACATGAAAATCAGACCATATTTTAGGAGCCATTTTTGCAGTAAATTCAACTGTATGTAATGCGTTAATGCTTAATCTGACAAACAGACAAACAGAGATAAAACAGAGTGTGTGAGTGTCTGTGTTTGAGTATATTAAAGCTGGGTTAGTTATACAGATGTGAGGCTCAGAATAGCAGTAGGCAGTAAAAATAAAAGGTGCTGAGTGTGCTGCTAGTGCTAAGCAATGGTAATGGTTGGCTTTGGGTGATTATTCAATGTCCGCATTGTCTAATGTTGTGGGAGGGTGCAGAGCAGGTAGGGGGGCAGTTTAGCTCTGACTATGGTATAAAGTGAGGTAACGGACAAACAGCAATGTTCCAAAGGCCTGTTTGTTTGCTCCTGCACACAGTAAACACACTAAAAACATCTTATTTTATTTATCCTCTATTTTCTCTTTCTTGTGCTGTACTATAATAGAAAGATTACTATTTAGCTAAATCATTGACACCGTGAAAATAAGCATTATATTCTGTCTTTGACAGTCAAGTAAGGGCATACCCATCTTATCTCATATGGGGAGCTGCTTGAGTTGGGGTGTGTTCTCAATCTTCTAACCACACATTGAGACCTGATATCTGTGTTTGAGCCACTCAGAGACAGCAGCTGCCCAACAGACAACAGAGTAAATAACATTCAGCCGCCGACTGCCTCCCATACTGGTGGGGAACTGTTGAATTCTCCTTGTTAAATTCACTGATGTCTGTATTGGATGTCTTGTTGCTCAGTTTTCAGTAGCCTATCTTCACTTACCCCCCCCCCTAATTATTTTCAGTTGTAGTATAATGGATTAGTAAAGTCACAAAATTGTAATAACCCTACAGTGAAGTTTACATTCGAGCATTTGAGCATGTCCTGTTTCACACATTTTCTTCTGAGTGAAATATCAATTCCAAACCTCATCTTGCAAATACATAGTGCCATTCATTATAGCATCACTCAGTGGGATGAACTCGCTATTAGAGAAGGGAGAGACACTTGCCACGCTACATTAATTTAATTTACAATTACATTAAAATTAAAGCATTTAAAGAGTTGAAACACAGACATACACAAAGACACACATATTGAAATTACCTTGAAAAATTAAGACGAGTACCTTCCAGTAATGGTGTCCAAATGGTCAAATGACTGAACAGACTGAACAGTTAATTCCGATAATACTCCAACAGACACAAGAATGCACCACCTCAAAGTATGAACATCTTTCTAAGGGACTGATTATAATCAGCATGAACTGAAAAGTAGAGACGTTGTCACCCATACACACACACACACACACATGCTGTTGCACAATAAAACTCATTAGTTTGAGAAATGTCCAAGTAGATATTACAGTGCCATCTTCTGGTGCATTATCTCAACTACCAAAGGCTGATTTCAGAACAGTTTTATGTACATTATGCTACAATTTTAACACATACAAGGTCAAAACAGACTATTTGAAGTAATCTGCTTTGAATAGTAGATATTTATGTCATTTGTCCTGCTATTCAATAAAACAATGTTCCCTGAATTGTTTTGGCTTGTACAGCACAGAGTCCTACTGTAAGTCAACTTTAATAGTGAATCAAACATCAGTGCAAGGTAGGCCTATCTTTAGGTAGGCCTATCTTAGGCAGCATATAAGGAAATACATATCCTCACAAATCAGGGTGGAATTTGGTAGACATCACCAATATAATTTTTTATATATTTCTGATTGATAGTTGTAATTCTATTAAAAACTCATACTTCTATTTGATGGCGTTTTCATCGTGTAGTTGAGGAGGGAGGTACAGAAGACTGCTGCTGGAGAGATCTCGGGTCTAAGCAGGAAGTAAAGGGGGGAGGGGGCGGGGGTACCCACCATGTGCATATAGCCTACAATGCTCTCTTTACTGCAAACTAAATACACCCCCTCTACTCTAACGATCGGTCTCAAAAGGAAAACAAGAGAACCAGGAAAGAGAGAACAAAACAATGAATCTGTTATGAGGTTTATTGATCATATTTCGCAGTGATTACAAATTCGATTATCATTACGATTCAAATTGTACATTCGAAAAACAGGATATCTTGCCTTTAAAGTCAACAGGTAGTGTTGTAATGATATTCAAAACAAAGCTTCCTATTTATCTTGATGTCTGCCTTAATTGTCTTAACTACGTATCAATAACAATTAACATATATCAGTCACGGGCATGCTTCTAAGATGTCACAAACTTTATTTAGTCAGGCAGATCAACAGTGTTGACCATATGACCTACTTTATCCATTTCTAAGTGAATGTTATTCTTGCACAATTTGAATAAATATTAAATGTATATAACATATATTCTTTGGTATAATCAAACTGACTTGACAAACGCCTCAACTTTTGTCCAATATAATATAGCAGTTCCCTTGCAGAAATAAATTGCAGCATAGCACTGTTTCGGGGCAGCGTCATGTTTTGTGACTGCAATGCCTTATTTAAGGCGATGGGCGTTTCTGGACACAGATGGCGCTATTGAGCATATATTTTGTTTCAGTCCCGTTTCCCTCCATGGTTTCTCCTCTCCCCGACTAACTTAGCGTTTGGCTCAGTTCATTATACAGTCCCATATTCTCCCTCCATTAGGGCATCTCTCTGCCTTTGGACTGAAGATCCCATCAAAACCCGAGAGAGAAAAGTTAAACTTTCATAGGGCGAGATGGACATGAAGAAGAGGATCCACTTGGAGCTAAGAAACAGGACACCGTCTGATGTGAGTCGTGCTTTTAAAAACCAACCCTTAGTTTTCTGGCTAGCCTTGCTAGCTAGCTTGCTACTTTTTTGCTTTCTGAGTGACCTGTGTAGCTAACGTAATGGTGACCACATGGGCTTTAGGTTATGTTCCTCATATATTAGTAGGGCGGAAAATACTCGTATAACATGCTTAATCCTTTATGCTGTTCTGGGTTGGGCGTGAAGGGGAAACAAGACGAGAAAAGCTGTAACGTTATTCAATCGTTACTTTGAAAAGGCGATTCTTCAGCTTGCTGGCATTATTGCAGTGTTTTAACCGTTTCGCAGCCTCCTTGGTCGATGGTGCACACGCCGTACAGCTCGGCTACAACGTTGTGGCACATTTTCTAAACTTCTCTTTACATTTGTATATTAGGGAAATTGCTTTCCACGGCGCGGTTGGCGTCCACCGAGTGGTTTATTTTATATAGACCTTGGAAGCCATGTTTGGGGCTAGCATAACTGCTAAAATGGGGCGCCTTTATTACAATTGCACTTTAACACTATTCGGCGTTTTGGTTACATATCTTGTAACGTGTAAACTGTTTATTCCCGACCACAATTGAGGTCTGAATTTCTTTAGCGTAATTTCAGATGCGTACATTCAGCTAACGTTACGCCAACAAAAATAGTCACTTGGTTAACGAGCCATCCATATCTTGGCCAATTAGTAAGCCACTGAAACTAACCTTAGCAGGGGGATATTTCCACTCATAACAAAGCCAATGCTTCGTCCAGTAATGGGATTGTTTATATGTTTGTCCTGCTTCAATCAACACAAGTTGTAAGAGGGAGTGTGCAGTCGACTCATTCCGTGAATTATGTAGCCTACACCCTTGCACGTTATCCTTTCCTATTCTACCATTTATAAACGTGTCGAATATCGAAACACATTTAGTTAAGTGCAACGATCGGGTGATTGTTTTGGGTCTAAATCATTCAGATCATCCAGCTAGTATTTTTGTTCCCGCCATATTACCGCCTTCGCTACAATGGTCAAATGAAACAAAATACATGGCGCTGTAATTGTGAAACGCCCGATATTACGATATCATCTTCTACTAAACGTATTTTAAAGGCTAACGGTAATAGTTTCTACAATTTACGACGAATCGACTTGTTGGCCAACGGCTCCATGAACCAAGCCAGCCTGCTTGAATGACGCGGAGACCCGGCGCACCGCGCTCGATGCGTGGGAAGCCAAAAACTCGACGGTCGGCGTTTCTGGACTCATGCAGTAAATAATACAAATTATTATCACTGCAAAATAATGCTAAACTGTGTGTAGATTACGACATTGCTATCTTTGAAACACATTTTCCCCATCGAAGTGTTCAGAGAACTGCATACTGTATCTCAGGAATCGCCATGTTGTCATTCTGTCGTCTTTGAAGCTCTGGGAGAAAGGAACTGTCTCCATCTTTGTTTTTACTAAATTTCCGTTCTCAATATATTTCCTTCGCCACTTCGACCTCAAAACGACGTGGTACCATAGCAAACTGTCAATATCGGTCGTTCGCTCGACGACAAGGTATATTCCACTTCCCCCATAAAAGTTGTTTTACCAAAAAATAAAAAAAAGTCTTTACTAAGGGTATATTCGCAATCCTTTCCGTTGCTGTTGGGTTGGCTAATGGCGGGCAGACAGACCTCTCTTGCTGCTCCTCTACTGCACGGCAGCGTTTAAAAGGGGCAATGGCTAGCCTGTAGCGGGCTAGCTAACAAAAATCATTGCATTTGTCATTAGTGACTGCATCAGCAGGCCATGGAAGATACAGCGTGTTCTTCCTCGTTTAAAAAAAACAACAGAAGAACTGTTGTGGCCGGACAAATTACACACATACGACACAAACTCTTTTAGATGGAGGCGTTTTCCATGTTATACTTGAGTAATTGTGATCTTTGACGTTTGACAATAACTTTTTGCAACGTTTTGACTAACACTGAATTGCGCAACCAGTGTTAACTGACGGACACTTTTACTCAAACTCCGCCTTCAAATGTGTTGTGATATTTTTGTACCAACTGAAAAATGCCTTAATTATTTTACACACAGTGAAGGGAAAATCTGTTGGATAAACAACCACCCCTATCTAATGCCTTGTGGTGTTGGGCAGCATGTCTTCTCACTAAGTCTTAACAGTTTGTAGAAATAAAGATTGTGTAAGGATTTCAAAACAGGTTGTTTGTAAACTGTTAACACAGTATTACTATGAGTTTGATTTATTTTAGAGTACTTTGAGTATTTTGAGTGTAAGTATAGCATACATTTTGAGTACAAGTGTAGTTCCACATAAAGCATAAAATAATGGAAAAGCATCATTGATGTACATATGACTTCTATATTCCTCAGGTACATGAACTGGTTCTGGACAATTGCCGATCAAATGAAGGAAAAATCGAAGGCCTCACAGCTGAGTTTGTCAACCTGGAGTTCCTCAGTTTGATAAATGTTGGCTTAATGTCAGTCTCCAACCTGCCTAAACTAGGAAAACTCAAAAAGGTAAAGTGTTTCACCTTCATATACTCCTTCAGGTTGGTTGAGTTATGATTGGTGCCAACTGAAAGTGTAATATTTCTTATTACTTTCTTTCAGCTGGAACTGAGCGACAACAGAATCAGCAGTGGCCTCGATGTTTTAGCAGAGAAACTACCCAACCTCTCAAATCTAAACCTGAGTGGCAACAAACTGAAAGACATCAGCACATTGGAGCCATTGGTATGTGTTCTAAAATTATGGTAGAGGCCATTTGAAAGCAACACTTGCCTGCATGCCTACATAATGTACATGCCAAGTCTTACCTGGTGCAGACGTTGTACTTTTGGTGTTTTATCTTGTTTAATGCATGGGATTATTCTAATCAGAAATGTTTAGAGTACTTGGCCTCCACAGCTAGAATAATGCAAATGCAATAAAAATTCACCAGGTGTCGTAATTGCTCAGCCCACCCCAAAAACTAACAATCACATTTGCAATTTCAGCACAATTGTCCATATATTGATATAAATATTCAAACAAGCCATTCTTAAACTGCAACACCTACTAGAACTGATCCTGGAAAGGGCCCAGGAGCAACCGTTCCTATCAGAGCACATCTACAAAAAAACACATCCACAGGAAATGCTGCTTAGCAAACTGCATATGCTTGTAAATACTTGCAAGGGAGTTCACAGTATGCACACATCTGCATAGTAGCAAGCCGCAAAGGAGGGCAAGATGCAGCAACAGTTTCTCATCACGGTGCCTCTCTGCATTTGATCGACAGAAAAAGCTGGACAACCTGAAGAGTTTGGACCTGTTCAACTGTGAAGTGACAAACCTGAATGATTACAGAGAGAGTGTGTTCAAGCTGCTGCCCCAGCTCACCTACCTGGATGGTTATGACCTGGAGGACAATGAAGCCTCTGACTCTGATGGAGAGGTGGATGGAGATGGTGGAGATGATGAAGATGACGAAGGTGATGAAAGTAAAACATTTTTTTCCATAGCTCAAAGAGGAGAGGTCATCGTAGGGATATTATTGGTCCAAGGTATCTCTAATTATGAATGCAGTGTGCTGATTCATGCTGCCAAATAGATAATGTTATGCTGCTTAAACAATATGAGAATACAATTTCAACTCAACATGGCTACTGGTCTTGCACTTACTTCAATTTAATTTTAAGGATGTTTCCATTTTTTCTCTTCATTTGAAAATCTATGTCTGTTGTACTTTTATCTTTGTTATTCTTCAAGCTTGTCCATAGCTGACTGACTGGTTTTGACATTGTTTTACAGAGGGAGAGGAGGAAGACGAGGATGGAGAGGAGGAGGACTTTGACGAGGAGGAAGACGATGAAGACGAAGAGGAGGTAGAAGGAGAAGAGGATGATGAGGAGGTCAGCGGAGAAGATGAGGTAAAAGCTTGTTAGGATTGTTTGGTTCAAATTATTTCTACCAGGTTTGGAGTTCAGAGGCATTGTTGTGCTTATTTTAACTGATATACATTTGTTTACCAAGGAGGAAGACTTTGGTCAGGATGGTGAAGTTGACGATGAGGATGATGATGAGGATGAAGATGAAGATGGTATGTACCTTCTCTTTAAGATTTAGATCAAAAATCTTTTGTCCTTCCTGAATATTTTTTTGAAAAATGGGTGAATCCATGCCAGGGTGATTTTGGGGCAAGCAGATAGTGGGCACATGTTATCTTGAATTATGAATGAAGTTGAACAGCCAGTGTAGCCCTATCAATTACTTAATATTTCTTCATCAATTACTATATATTTGTTTCTTCATGACATAAGTCTCCGACACTACTGTGGCATTCAAATGTTCTCCCAGGAGCCGTTGGTTTGTCTGTGTAGATTTACACAAAAAAAGAATGCTAAGGAAGTCATTGAGAGTAATGATGTGGCAGGGTGGCCTAGTAGAGAGACCATCATTTATTTGTCCATTTATTTTATTTGGTCATAAGATATAATGAAAATAAATCCCAGTACAGAATGTGGAGTGCATATGCAGGAGAGTCCAGAAAGCTCAATGGGGCTTGTCAAGTGGCTCCCTTTTGAACTCACACATTACTTATTTTTATTTTTTCATTTTCGGGGTTATCAATGTATTATCATTGATGTTTTTTGTTTTTTTTGTGATCAATGATGTATTATCAATGATCAGAAAAGTGTAATAGACATTAGACATCATACAAAAGCAATTCTTAAAAAAACAACCAAAAGAGACAGAAGAAAACAGGAGCTACGACAGGATACTGGGTAATGATTATTTGATCAAAGTAGCCAAAGTCGCCATTCTTAAACACCCACTCCACTAGAGGACCTCTGGGAGTCCCTGAACCTCATTTGTGAGCCCGGTTTGGTGTGATATTCCCCATTCTTGCTTCATGTCCATGTCAAATTTTGTAAAAGACAAGCCAATTAGTGTGAAATGACCTTATATTTTTATTTTTATTTTCACAGTTTTGTTAAGATGTAAGTCTTGTGGTCTTTTCCAAGAATAAGTTTCCCCCCCTTTTCTCCTTTCCCCCCTCCTAGAAGCAGCAGCAGCAGCTGTAAAAGGCGAGAAAAGAAAGCGAGATCCGGAGGATGAAGACGACGACGACGACGACGACGACGAAGACGATGATTAAGAGCGAAACTGAAAACGAGAGCCTACCGAGTTACCACCCCCTTCCCTCCACAAACCCGAACACTCAACCTCCTCCAACTTACACCGCCCTTTCTACTCCATGTCTCCCCCCCAGCTCTGAGCTCTTTTATGGGACAAGA